>PKRV01002075.1:493704-544218 GCA_003709505.1 Hyphantria cunea | reverse complement strand
ACGAGTTCTTGACCAAGCCTCGCAATGCGCTGGGCATCCGCTATGATGTAAGCCTTCTTGCATTCCCTGGTGGCTTTGTTAAACGCTGCTTTAAGTCGATTAACATCTGGGTAGCCGCGATTGCGGCCCCTGGTCCAAGCTCGGTAGGCCGATTGCTTTCGCGCAACAGCATGGGCACATTCGCGACCGAACCAAGGCCGGGTCGTTGCGCTAGCGACCTCACTGTACGGAATATAGTATTCCATTCCGACAGTGATCTCATCAGCCACGGCGGCCGCACTTTGCGATAGATCTTTATCTTTAAAGCAGCGTTGAGCCCACGGAATGGATGCAAAGTAATCCCACATTCCATCCCAGTCTGCCGACGAGTAGTGCCATAAACGTCTTTTTGCTGCCACTCGTCGTGGAGGGGCAGCAAGAGGCACCGTGGTGGAAACCAGGCAGTGATCGGAGGATCCCAGAGGGGCGAGCACCGATACACTGTACTGCGCTGGATGACTCTTCATCAGTAGGTCCAGCAAGGAAGGCGCTTGACTAGGTATGTCTGGTATCCTGGTGGGCTGGAGTACCATCTGGGTGAGGTCATGCGTGAGAGCGAATGCGTGGACAGACCGACTCGCGTGGTCAGTTCTGGTAGATCCCAACCATGACTCATGGTGAGCATTAAAGTCTCCCTGAAACACCAGTTCAGCGGTCGGAAACTGCTCCTGCGCTTTGTCCGCCGCCTGACTTAGATGCTCGAAGAGTTGAGTTGTTTCGGAGTCTCCAGAGTGGGATCGGTATAGACATACGTAGATTCGGCTCATAGAGCCAATATCTACGTGGAGCCAAGGTATAGAGATGGATGGGTCCTCAAGGCAGCGTAATCGGCGACAACAAACATCCATCCTAACGAAAAGACACACTCCAGCCTTCGCGAGGAAGCACTCCTCGAGCACGTAGCCGGGGTAGTGGAGATAAGTCGTGTCGGCAGGACGGCGTATTTGTGTCTCCGTTAGGAATAGCATGGCCGGCCGTGCCGTCTCAAGATGCTGGTGGACGGCGTTGAGGTTTGCATAAAGTCAACGGATGTTAGTGAACTCCACCTCAAAAAGCGAGTTGGTGGGAGAATGGAGTGCCGCTGTTAAACGTTTGTGCTTTTTCCTTGCTGCCATGATTTAGTAAGATGGGAAGGGGGAGTGGGAGCGTAAAAGGCCTTTTGGGGATGGGGAGGGGGATTGGTTGAGGGGTTGGGATGTGGGCCTCCGGTATCAAATACAATGAAGCTAAATAATAATTATTGGCACTTTAAGTCTTCCCTTCGACGTTGAAATATGATAATCCGCCTTAACTTGTATATGAAAATAACATTATAATAATAATGAACCATCGGTATTATTTTTAAGATCTTTACTTTAATTTTATGTATTTATTCCTCAAACGTAATTATAAGTCTTAGTTGGAAGCGCTTATCTTCGTTTTTAGATTGTTTTGTTAGATTTATGGTTCAATTTTACGACCAACTTGGCAAGCGAGTTTGCGTCAAGATTGAAGAGTAAACAATTTGTTTTGATCCTTAGAAATGCAGTTGCGGTAGTACAAACTTTAAATGCCAGTACGTGCCGATACAGTGAGGTTGGCGGATACTCGTAAAACCGAATTTTACGTCGACAGATTTGAGAAAGTTTTTAATTCTTCGTTTTTATGTATGGGTTAGTTGCTGTGTCTGTAGTTACTACTGCAACGGTATCGAGAGCACATAAAAACTGAAATAGACAAGTATCCCCTAAACTAAGATATTTACTGCGTAGAGAGATTAAAGAACGAATATGTCGACATATTTGAAAGGATACTAATGATAAATCCATTAGATTAGTTTGCGGTAGATACTGAAGATGTTATTACATTTGTATGAAATGTTAAAAATAATTCTTACATTTTAAAGAAATGGGTAGCTTAAACATCTTGTATGTTACCATACCATTCATATTTATTATTTTTTATTTGTTTAGTACCCATAATACAAGCTTTGCTTAGTTTGGGACTAGATGGCGTTATGTGTTAGACGTCTGAAATATTTATTTACTTATTTATTTATTTATTATTTCATATAATGGTTAAGTCAACATTCAAAAGAATATCTTAGTTTAACGAAATCATCCTCAACAGCCTTTTTTACTCTTAGAAAATACATTTTATTTTGTTTTTCTTTATTTAGTTTTTTTCGTTAAAGGTCTTTTTGTTAAAGTTTGATAGTGATAATCATAACACAGGTTTAAAAATAACTTTGATGAGCCTGTTATTATAAACAGAATTTTAATGTATTGTTTATAGTAAACTTATTCAAATTAGTTTAGACGTATATTGTTGCCTAAGAGCTAAATAAAGTGCGTTGATTAATGTTATATTAATAAGAAAGTCCATCTTATTCAATGAAAATCACGCTGTCGTCTATATTTGTTATATAATATAATACAAGTACAGCTAAATAAACTAACTCATGCATTTGAAAAAAAAAACAGTATGTCTTTTGTATAAATATTTGATAGTGAAATCGCTTTAATTTATAATTTGTCTAATTAATCAATTACACTGAAATGGATTGAATAAAACTAAGCATAATTGTAATACAGAAAGAAAATTCTATCAGGGCCACCCAAACTTAGCTAGTTGACCTCCGTCTACATTATATACACTATCTGTTGTTATTTCTAAATATTTTATGTAAAATATACACGTAGAATATAAGATTTTTTATTAAGAACTCGGCGCCGAGTGACGGCTTGTTAATAAAAACGACAAAATCATCGTAAATTGCATATTGTATCAATATATTCTCTTCAAAGGGATACATTATCTTCTAAAATACGGATAACGTACTCGTTTTCTTCAAATAATATCAACTTCGTTTATACAAAGTTGCATTTTTTTTAATATGAGTTTATTCTTCGATGTATATTTATGAAAAATTGTGTGTATTATTTATTATGTTACTAGTTTTTGCTCGCGCTTTCGCCCGCGTGTATGTCGTTTATCTCGGCAAAGAGTAACTCATGGTCTTTCTCAACAATCAAAGTATCTGTATGCATCTAAATCGTTGCATCAGTTTAGCCGTCAAAGCTTAAAAAACAGAGCTACTTTCGAATTTATAATGTTATTATGCATGCGTAATTGCAGTATAGTATATATAGTTATTAAAAAGTAGAAAGTATTAAATTTTTATAGAAAAATGATTCACGCATTCAACTTTGATAATAATGGTCCTTTTGCAAATTAGCGAACTTTGGTTTTTATAACACATCTGCGATAGGCAAGGCTAAGTAAATATTCAAAGTGAAAATTTTCATATTTATTATTATTAACTATTTTATTTAGCCGTCTTTCAAAGCATACTTAAGAGCCTGTCTTTTATAATTAGCTTGAACGGAACCATAAGTAGAATCCAAGATTTGAAGTGAGGATGGTGACCACCACTCACCATCCTCACTTCGAATGTGGACAATTCAGCATGGTGACCCACACCATTCAATTGATTTCAATATCGTTTATTTTCATTAAAGTTCTAAAAGAAATCACATTTAAATTGTTCCAAAACTACCGCTAGGTAACCATTATATACACGCAACGCATACTGCATACTTCTTCAAAGTAGTTAGTCAGTATTCACTTAATAGAAACATAACATAACCCTGAAAACATTTCCTACCATATGTTTTTATTAAAGAAAACAACTAAGTATTCTAGTAAAAATAGATATGTTTCTGGTGATTGCTATTGAAACATAAAGTGATTTATTTTACGTACTTACATAAAGTTACTAATTTCAAGTATATTTTTCTAGTATTTTTTATTTATTTCCTTGTAAGTGCAATAGTATATAAGTTTATCAGGATATGAATAAGCTGCAAAGAACTAAAGCAAAAGTCAGTAACGTCCATAGCTATAAACATTACATATTTTTATGAAGTGATCTCATTAGGCTTCATTGCTCTCAATAAATTACAAAAATACTTTCGATCTTTACCTAACATCGTTTTGTTGACAGTCACTATTGCTAAACATCTTATATTTCGACGGAGATATTTTCTCAGAGTAACAACTTCACAGAGCTCAAGATCTTCCGTAAACTTGTAACATTCCAAGTTATGCCTAACAGTTCGCAAACTACTATATTACCTGTTAGATTTGTTGTTGTCATTTTCATAGAAACTTGACAAAACAAATTGACTACATACTTATCTTATGAATATTATTAGTGTTTTCAGAAGATGTTAGTTTACGGCCTTCTGAAAACTGAAGAGAAGAAGAAGAAAACTGATCCTTATGGAACTTTCTTCTTACGTAAGAGTTAAAAAGCTTAGATTGACCTAAGATGCAAAAGGTGTTTCACTTAAAAGTTTCCCCAAAAGCCAAACTTAATGTAAATCCCTAACTATCGGGTAAACTGCTAAAGAGCTCATTTTCTCAACTCCCTTGTGTAGAGGGTTCACAGCGAAAATCTCATTACCAGGTAATCGATGGCTCCGAGATGAGGTCATTCAACTGCAGTTTCCCGCACACGACGCACTGCCTAGCAACCGGTGAAATCATGATTTCGACGATGGGAGATAAAGATGAAAACGGAAAAGGAGATTTTGTGCTCATCGATCAAAAAACTTTGGAAATGAAAGGTAAATTGTTGGAATTTTTAATTTGAAAAAAACATCAACATAAATTAGAAAACATGAATAATACTTATTCGTTTTAGGAACGTGGACCAGGGGAAAAAAATTTGCAAAATTCGGCTACGATTTTTGGTACCAACCATACCATGATGTGATGTTCGCCACAGAATGGGGCACACCTAAAAGATACAAGACGTGCGTATTTTGTTAATAAACATATTATTTTTATTGCAATATCATTTAACAAAGATGATTCACAGTCTGCGCTACTTTCTTAGAAATCTCTACGCTTAAATAAAAAGTAACGCATTTTAATAGTTATATATAATCAATCAAATTATATACATCTATTAACTGTTCTTCTTTCATTACACTCATTGTGTAAAAACTAAATATTAAATTTTTAGTGTTCTTTATTTATTTACTGTCATATTACTTTATATCTGCTTCTAATCATTGTTATCTTATTTTCCTTTTATCGATGAGTTTACATATGTGTACGGTAAGTGGCTGAGTTATAAGTTAAAATAACTTTAAAGCAATAAATCCTTTATCTATTGCTCAAACAAGCATACGTGTTAAGTATAAATATGGTTAAAAGAATGATAAGTTATATATAATTTCTTACCTTTCGAAATTACAATAAATAAACACTTTATAAGGTGTGATGACGACACTGGACTTTGATTTAGTAATATTTTACCTACAGTGGATTTCACGCGGAAGATATACATGATAAATCTCTCTATGGTACATCGTTAAATATTTATAAGTGGTCAACACACGAGCTACAGCAAATCATAGATTTGGGTTCCGAAGGCTGTGCACCTCTAGAGATCAGATTTCTCCATGATCCCAAATCCGCGCAGGGCTTTGTCGGATGCGCGGTGAACGCCAACATTTACAGGTATGATATTTGTAAGGATTTTAGCTACGACAGTATTTTTAAACTTTGAGCTTATGAGCCATTATTCGTCATATCTTCATTAGAATTAATTAGAATCTACATAGATTTTACGATCTTAGAGTGATTCTGTTGTAAAAAAGAATAACGCAACTGAACAGTAGCTGATATATTATTTTCCTTTATATATAATAACAAAACGTAAAATTAATATAAATACTAATTTATCTAAGAGCTTTGAATTCATTTCATTCAGATTTTACAAAATATCAGACGGAACGTGGAAAGCTGATAAAGTCGTCGACATACCTGCTAAAAAAGTATCCAAAGAAGGTGTTGTGTCCGAGATAAATGGTAACTTCTATTTCAATTTTATTAATTTTCTTCCGTCAAATAATAAAATTTATTAAGCTGATGATTTAATGGTCATTTTTAGTAAATCGAATATAATAATTACATAACAAAATAATGTTGCAGGCTTACTGGGCGATATACTTATTTCTTTGGACGACAAGTACCTATATGCTTCCTGCTGGCTGTTCGGAGAAGTCAGACAATACGATATTAGCGATCCCGAACATCCAAAACTGGTTGATCGGATCCAACTGGGTGGCTTAATCGCCGCAGACCCGGACATTATTGTCATAGAGGACAAAGAATTAAAGGTGAGAAATTCCCCTTTTCCAATATGAACCGTAATAATGAGAATTAACGTTTCATGACTTTACACAATTACGTTTTAGCTGTGTCATTCTTTTCATTTGGAGTTTTTACCGCTTGATGTTGGCAAATTTCTTTCCATATTTAACTTTTTGTTTGTTTCACTGTTTTCGTTTTTACAACTTTAATTAGATACATTTTATATTTTCTCATGAAATCATTACCGTATTTTACCCTGCATTTGATTTATATTTTATATAGATTTCTTAAGTAAAATTATCTAAAGACACATATTAAGGTCTCTTTCAGTTGCTTATTTTGACCCGTAATATCGAAGAGATTGAAAACTATATCTTAAAGAAGCTTTTGCAAGCGGCTCCGTCACTGTGTGTGTTGGTTATCGCGATTAAAAGTAGTTTAGTCGTGTAATATGTCTTTCCCCGATTCGATTTCCAGTTCGGATCATTCCATTCCATTTCCATGTTTGTATGATCTTCAAACATTTGTTTCAGAGTTTAAGTGTTTTTTATGTATAATATGTATGTATTTACCAAAAAAAAGTATATATATATGTATTAATATCAGTTGTCTAGTACACATAGTACAAGCTGTGCCTAGTTTGGGACTAGATGGTATGTCAATTGTCCGAAACATTTATTTATTATTATTACTCTCCTTATGACAATTAACAAAAATATTAATTATGTTTTTAAATATAAAAAATGGAAAATAAAATATAAATTTTAAAATATAAAAATAGTAGACCACAGACTTCGGGTACAGGGACCAACAAACCGGTGGTTAGGGCTGCAAAGACAGGTACCTCCTTACTATACGTGCCGTGTCATGGAGCACTGCCTTCTGTATTAGACATTTGATCCTGCCTTCTATCGTGAGCCGCTTAAGGTGTTGGTCGAGGCTCTTGGCTATCAATCCGTGAGCAGATACGACTTGAAGTTGGATTTGGGGATCATTATTTCTCCAGTCAAAGGAACAATGATCACCGAATCCACATTCCACATATCGACAATGTCGTAAGATAAAATAAAATATTTATTTGTTTTCTCTAACTGATCTATCATCACAATATCAGGCTTATTGGTAATAATAGTCCTGATATTGTGATCGATCGATAGATCGATCCCAATATAACGTAGCACGACCATTCTTGACATTTGAGTTGGACTCATACCTGTAGTATGGCACTTTTGAAGTCACAAGTTTGTATTTAAGGGCAAGTTGTTGATGTACAATCCTCTCTACTTGGTTGCAAATATTCCTCGTTAGCAAAACGAGAACAACAGAAACAATATGCCTTTCAGGATGGTGACATACTCGACAGATGTCGACCGTAATAACCCTCCGACCAATTTCGGCCATAGCGACCCCTTCTACTCCTACCCGAATCTCCGCTGATACCAGCGAAGATGGCTCACATTACTAATCTTCGCTGCAAGCTCCCGCGCACAATGTGAGCATGTTAATTTGTTAATAGCAATGTTGTAAATAATGGCTGCGGGAGTACGGGCCTTAGCCTGATCACGTTTGGGGTCGAGATCAGCTAGATGCTTCTCTTCGAACTCGCGTCCTTTACTCTCTATGTGCCCGCACCGTTCTGACCGCTGCACTGCCAAATTCTCCTACCGAGAGGGGTCAATGTTGCATCTTTTCATGTGACGTTCCTACACATCCTTACTTTGGAGGAGTTGACCGCCGCGATTCCACTTGCCCTCCTCAAGCTGAACTTGAGTATAGGATCCACTTCGCCATTTTTTCCTCCGCCACACATTGACTCAGACTAACACCTTGAAATATGCCGCGATCTTTATTGGTACATCGCTTACTGCAGTCTGCCGACATTCAGGATAGCAAGAAGGTGCATAGAGTTGTATAAATTTCATATAACTCTAGTACCTTCAAAAGCCATGCATGTGAAGCCGAGTCATAAACCTTCTTATAATGTATCTAACAAGTCGCCAGGATCTTACGATTACGACGTACCTGTTGGCTCTTTAGTGCCACGAGTCCACTTCTACATCCATTCTGAGAGAATTTTAGAAATTTAAATCTAATAATAGATGTTAGAAGTTTATGCAAAGTTGGCAAACAAGTATTTTAATAGTCCTTCTAGTAAAAATTTTGAGATTTATGGCACTACCAGATTAATGAAGTAACTTGGTTATACCAGCGGTTAAAACTTGTGGTAATGAACACGAACCCAATGCTGTCTAGAATTCAGATGCCAGACAACCTCTTTAGCCAATAGTTGTTCAGACCGTCTAGACAAGGTGATTTCCAATTTGTCAATGAATGGGCTGCACAGTTACATCATCTTTATCAATGACAATGGTTTCTCACATGAATATCTGACATTCGGCATCCAATCATCATCTATATGAGTGACAGGCACCGACCAAATATTACGCCAAGATATATGTGTAGCATTTTTATCTGGCAAGTGCACATCACGCTCACATGGATTCGGAGCCTCCCATTTTCGGTACACCCACATCTGATTTCTTTGGAACATACGATTCTGATTGAATCAGTCTCATCATTTTTTGTAAATTTCTGTTCCAAGAAGTCAATGTGCTATTCGACATGTACTGTTGAGGGCTGATAGTAGTCCCCTGGAATGCCTGTTAATCCAAACCCAATTAATATTCCGATGAGTGTCCTGGTCTCAGCAAAACGACGTTCCATTATATACTGTCAAGCTGGTACAATATTTATGGGTCGTGTAGTGATTTACTCAACAAATTTAACACCTCAATAACTTAAGTATTCGACAAATTGCAATAGCCGCACAGCACAAATTATTATTAAAGTATCACCATACCAAATTTTATTGCTATCAAACATCAGTTTAGTCGTGAAAGTGTAACAGACACACAGAGTTACTTTCGAATTTATAATATAAGTATGGATTCCAATTAAAGTTATTATAAAATTATTATGATGATTTTTATACTACAAATACTTTTTAGACAGGAAATTCTTAATGTTGAATTTCACTGATATATTAATCCTTAATTTATTGAATTATCAAAAAGATAGAAGGGTTAATTAAATACAAATCAATTGTCTCGCAAGAAAGACCTCATTACAAGTCACCAACACTTCAAATGGATATTTATTTATGTTTCGTGCCATATTCAGGGTTATTTATTAGTGTTTATGTTTGTGTGACAGGAGCGCCCTGAACCTGTAACGGTGAAAGGCAAGACTCTTCAAGGAGGAATTCAGATGTTGCAACTCTCTTTAGATGGAAAACGTCTCTACGCATCAGCATCTCTTTTTTCTCCTTGGGACAAACAATTCTATCCGAAATTGGTCAAAGAGGTAATACTTTTATGGTTACTTATTTAATAATAGATATTTAAAATCAAACGTATTTACATTTACCGCTTTTTCAAATGTCTAGTCCGTAGCTAGTTATAGTGGGTAGTTTGCTCTCCTCTCTGTAGCACGATCCATACTACCCTGCACAGAACAGATATATCTTCAAATACCTGAGTAGTAGGATAGCGCTAAGGTTTATAAAGCATGACCTTTAAAACAGCTCTTTCTGCCTTCTCAAGTCAAAGAAGATATAAATAAATAAAATAAAAATAAATATTTCAGACATTTTAACACACAACGCCATCTAGTCCCAAACTAAGCAGAGCTTGTACTATGGGTACTAGACAACTGATATTAATACTTATTTTTTTTTGTAAATACATACATATTATACATAGAAAATACCCAAACTCCGAAACAAATATTAGCAGATCATACAAACATTTGGTCCGACTCAGGAATCAAACCCGATACCTCTAGCACAGCAGTCGCATTCACTACCACTGCGCCACAGAGGCAGTCATATGTTTTAAATGTACCACCCCAAGCAGATATGCAATAGGTAAGTAGGGACTGAGTTATGGCAAAGTCAACCGTTTCCAGTAGTGTACCATCAGCCATGGTAATATGAACATGGGTAACATTACTTTATGAACTCGCGACACTGTCACATCAATATGTTTATGCCAACTCAATGTGTGGTCAATTTATACACCTAAATATTTAGTGCAGGAGCTTCTACGTATAGATGGGCAACTACAATTATTGTTTGTTGGATGGCAGTTATGTATTTTAATGTCAGATGTAAAAGGCTGTGTGATATTGTTTGTTGAGAAAGTGGTAAAGTGAGTTTTAGACACATTAAGGATGAGCAAATTAGATGAGAAGCAGTTCATAATTTTGCCAAGAGCTTTTTCAGCCACACGATGGGCAGAATCCCACGTCTCTGCGCTGATCACGAAAGTCGTGTCGTCAGCACACACGAAGTTCTCGCAGTCAGCTATAGACAGTTGGCATTGTCTATTAATATAGAGAAGAAATAGAGTGAAACCAAGTTCACTTCCTTGTGGTACGCCTTGAGTTAGATTCATCTCGTCATTGATGTAATTGTCGACTTTGAATTTTTGGCTACGGTTCTAGTCTCCCTCCGTCTTAAATATTTTCGATCAGTTCACGTGTCCTGATGCGAGTTTAACATTATTACCCATCAGAAAAATCTTACAAATTTTCGATTAGGTCACGTTTCCTGATGCGAGTTTAACATTTTTTTACCCATCACAAAAAAGTGCGCAACGCCGCTAAATAATTTTTCACTTCCAAAAAACTTTGGTTTCATTAACCAACATCCGAGTACCAAGATACAACCTGACGCTCAAAAATACGTGATACTTTATTAAATACAGCCGGTTATGTGAAAGCTGTAGACAAAGTATTTTATTGGGTTACATCCACTTTCGCTTAACCCAAACCGCAATAAACAACTTTTATCTCTTTCTTTAAAACCTCGACCCTTATTTTATTTATACCTAGACTGTTTCTATATATGATACCTAAATGAAGTTATTTTTTGCTTTAATTCATTTTGAATATTGAATTATTAACAAACACAAAAAACCACCAAGTACATTTTGTTCTGCAGATAACTGACAGACATTGTAATTTTAAAGCAAGTCATAATGGTACCAATTTTTTACGTTAACATTGCCTATGTTTATACAGTATAAATAGTTCAAACAAATGTTATGTTTCTGTTGATAAATTGAATTTTATATTGTGAAATATATATTCATTATTTCGTTTTTTACTTTATCGATATTGAACCAACGGTTTTCTTAATATTTTATGAGGAAATTATAATTTTGTTCGTTTTTTTACATTAAAGTAGAGATACTACTTAAATTATAAATGATTTGACGTATAAATTGTGTAAAATAATATTTTCTCAAATTATTTAAAATCTATGGATGTGGAGGAACGGATATCATGTCCCTCCAACACAAAGGGAGGATCCTCTGACCAGGCGAGGTGATCATGCCTGGTGGGCCACTGCCCAAAGGTTGATGTTGGGAAGTTGTATATATGTTAATCGGCGCGAGAACTTCTATTGCGCGATTTAGGATTGGTAGTTTCTTTGTACACCGTTACTCCACAGTTCAGTTTATCTTCAGTAGGTGCGCTGTTTCTGTTGATATATTATATGTGGAAGTCGCCACATTGGACAATATTAATAATTGTGCTTAAGTTTAATCGAAACAAATAAAATACTGCACTTTTACTAGCTCAAACTAAATATTTTTCTTATGATTATGTAAACAACTCCTGATAAAGTAAATATGAAAACAATAATATCGTAACTAATTGGGTCTTCTATCTACCTTTTTATATCGGTTTTAATAACCCTATAAACTTCCTAAATGGCATACTGGGATATCGGAATGGTAAAAAATAAAACAATTCGCTGAACTACTCTGATCCTATCTATTATTTGTCTTTAGTGAATTTATTACATGTACTATCTGATTTTGAACTCCAATCCTAATTCCTTGCTGCTGCTATTGATTCAGCCAACCCGGTTATTAAACTATATATTGGTTCCATACCGCAGGTTTGTAGCAATAATACAGTAGGACAAGTCATTAATTATTATAAAAATAAAAACCGACTACCTCAATACCATTTTATATATATATATATATATTCGTAATCACCGTTAAAAAATTTAAAATTACTTTTTGTCTCCGAAGATCCTTAATATTGTTTTCTTTTAAGTTTGATGTTCGTAGTGCCACTCTCACGACTAAGACAAATCTATTGAAACTACTCACAGAAAAATGCGACAAGCCGTATAGGCTCTAGAACCTGCTAAAGAAATATACAAACCAAACATACACTCGAAAACCATTACCTTTCTCCTTTCGCAGTAAATGGTAAAATATTTTGTATTGTAGGGTGGGTGGATGGTGAAGATCGACGTGGACACTGTGAATGGAGGCATGAAGTTGGATCCGGACTTCCTTATCGACTTCGGTCAGGAACCGGATGGTCCGGTGCTCTCACATGAAATGAGGTACGAACTTTAAAAGCTAAACTGTGTGAGGTTGTTTCTTGGAGTTAATTTTTAAAATTTTCGTAAAATAGACTTACAGTTCAGCCAGAAATCATATGAAAAAAACTGTATAATATTTTTGTTTATGCGTTTTTTTATATGTGGCATTATGAAATTAGCGTGTTTATATTACACATTATATAAACATAGATTATCAGGGCCCGAATGAAAGGTTCATTTAGAGCCTGGCATCGCCACAACCTACCTCACAACACACCCACAGCACACTTTAATATAATAATTAAAAAAAATAGATGGATATAATACCTATCATTGAAGGGTTACGGAAAATGCATGTTACTAAAAAGTCGTGCCACATATTCTTAAAAATAATTTTGATTTTATTTACAATATCAAACATCTCTCCATTAATCTAAATAAATAAAAACAATAAAAGTGAGATCATATTTCTGAGAAATTAGTGAAAGTATGCAGTACATTCTATATTCTCATGTTTACATCTCGCTTAAGTACGTTATAAATTATTTTAGGGTTATTGGTTCCACAAATATACTCAAATGACAACATTTACTTTTTATAGATATCCCGGCGGAGACTGTACTTCCGATATTTGGTTGGCGGATGATTAAAAGTATACTTAGAAAATATTATCGTTTGCAACAATGTGCCAATATTTTTGTATGTATATATGTTGATATGAGCAAATATATCCTAAATAATATTATGCCTGATAAGTTTTCTTGAAGTACATATGATAAGGTATAATTTTATGAGTACGTAACATTTAAATATAGAATTCGAAAATGTATTTTGTATAACACGTATGTAATGCTTTATAGATATTAAACGATTATACTATATCTAAATGTAGTTTGATTTAGAGAGAACTTTCTTTCTTTTATTTTTATACTTCGTTAGTGAAAAAACTCTTTATAAAAAGAATGAATAACGAAACTCTTTCTACACTTTTTTATCACTATATATATATATTCTGCTCTTTGCTAGTATGAAAGCATGAATGGTGTTTGTTTTTTTGCTGATCTGCTTGCAGTTCGTTGACTAGGTAGAGAATAGTTCTACCCTCTCGAAACTTGATTTCACTGGCTTACCTGCTCAGCTTGCCTAGGTTTGATTGGGAGGGTGCCACAGTGGCACAGTCGACATCGTATCCGTATAATAATCGTTACTAAAAATATAAAGAAAAAAGACTACTAAGTGTCAAGTAACAGTGATCGATCAATCAGAATCGTATGTTCCAAAAAAATGAGAAGTGGGTGTACCGAAAATGGGAGGCCCCGAATCCATGTGAAAGTGATGGGCACTTACCAGATGAAAATACCACAAATACATTTTGGCGTAACATTTGGTCAGTGCCTGTCACTCATACAGATGGTGATTGGATGCGGGACGTCAGACGCTCATGTGAGTCAATAACACCCATGGAACCAGTCATTATCGATAAAGAGGATGTAAGTTGTGCAGTCCGTTCATTACCGAATTGGAAAGCACCTGGACCGGACGGACTGCACAACTTTTGGCTTAAATGGTTCCGAAGCTCACATGCGTGTCTGGCATCTCAATTCCAGGCAGCGTTGGATTCGGGTGCATTACCAGAATTTTTAACTACTGGTATAACCCACTTACTCTATAAATCTGGTAGTGCCATGGATCCCAAAAATTTTAGGCCTATAACTTGTTTACCAACATTATATAAACTTCTAACATCTATTCTGAGACTCAAAATTACTAAACACATTAATAATAATTCGATAATTTCTCTCTCTCAGAATGGATGCAGAAGTGGGACCCGTGGCACTAAAGAGCTCCTTATCATAGACATGACCATAAGCCAACAGGTACGTCGTAGTCGTAAGAGTCTGGCGACATGTTGGATAGATTATAAGAAGGCTTATGACTCGGTGCCACATACATGGCTTTTGAAGGTGCTAGAGTTGTATAAAATTAACACAACTCTTTGCACTTTCTTAAGGTCATGTATGAGGCAATGGAGAACAGTACTTCGCTATCCTGGATGTCGCCAGGCTGCGGTAAACGATGTACCAATAAAGATCGAGCGGGGTATATTTCAAGGTGACAGTCTGAGTCCCTTGTGGTTTTGTCTGGCTTTGAACCCTCTAAGTACTCTATTAGAGGGTTCAGGGTTAGGCTATAGGTTGCAGAAAGATGATCAAGTTATATCGCACCTTCTATATATGGATGATTTGAAACTACTTGCTCCCACTAAATTACAATTGACAGCGTTAATAAAGGTTACTGAAAACTTTAGTAATTCTATCAAGATGGAATTTGGTGTAGACAAGTGTGCAATCATGTATGTAAAGAAGGGTGTGATTGAGGAATCTGAAGGAGTAGAGCTTTTAGATTCCACAAAACTTCGATCTCTGTCTGTTACCGAAACCTACAAGTATTTAGGTTTTTCACAGTCCTTAGGAATACCAGAATCTAACATGAAGCAAACGTTGCAGGAACGCTTCTTTGGCCGCCTGAAAAAAGTACTAAAAAGTCTTTTATCAGGGGGTAACAAGGTGCGAGCCTACAATGGTTGGGTCATGCCGATTCTGATGTATTCCTTTGGAATACTTAGATGGACTCAGACCGAATTAGATGCCCTTGATAGGAGAGTCCGTACACTGCTGACTGCATTTCGAATGCACCACCCACGTTCATCGGTTATGAGATTGTATATCCCGCGAAAGTGTGGGGGTCGTGGACTATTGAATATCAAGACCCTGCACAATCGCGAGATATACAATCTTAGAGATTATTTTCTACGTACTGATGTGGGAGTGCATCGCAGTGTGGTTACAGTGGATACTGGGTTCACTCCACTCGCTCTGGCTAAAGAGAATTGGCGCAAACCTGTAGTACTTAGTACTAATGATCGCAGGGAGGTATGGAAGGGCAAAGAACTCCATGGCCGGTTTTGTTGGGCTCTTAATGGGTCCGATATAGACTTCAAAGCGTCGACCTCCTGGCTACGATATGGTGATCTCTTCGGAGAAACCGAAGGTTTTGTTTGTGCGATTATGGACGAAGTTATCATGACGAATAACTATCGGAAGTATATCCTAAAGGATGGTACGGTTGATATATGTCGGGCATGTCACCGTCCCGGAGAATCTATTAGGCATATTATTTCTGGTTGTTCTCGTCTTGCTAACGGCAAATATTTGCACAGACACAACCAAGTAGCCAGGATAGTACATCAACAGCTTGCCCTCAAATACAAACTTGTGAATTCAGAGGTGCCATACTACAGGTATGTGTCCGACCCAGTTCTCGAAAATGGTCGTGCTACGTTGTATTGGGATCGATCTATTATCACGGACAGGACTATTGTTGCGAATAAGCCTGATGTGGTAATAGATCGATTAGAGCGCCGCGCAATGATTGTCGACATCGCCGTTCCTCATGACGAGAATCTCGTGAGAGCTTTAGTCGGTTCGAGTCCGACATGCCACCAGGAGGTGGTATACGAGGGGATTTCCACAAGAAAAAAAAGGGTAAGACTTCCTTGTTAATGAGTCTTGTTTTCAGCAGTGGATCTTTAAATGGTGTTGATAATGATGATGGTTGATGTTTCCACCTTAATGCTTATTCAAAAGATTTTCTCTTTCACCCTCAAATAGCTTTTCTTTGATGGTGTATACCAAATTATGTAAAATACAAGCAAAAGAAATGATTAACATCTTATTCACAATAGAAATGATTTATTTTCAAAACGTTTAGGCCTATTTTGCCGCCCTTACATTAAATATGAATTGAATGGTGCCATTCGATTTTTCAGTTAAGAAAATTTCTGTGACCATCTGATGTTCTTAATTTTATCAAATCGATGGCCATTAACAATAAAAGAAGTGTCCTGGAAGCATTTTAGATAAAAAAGTATATGAAGCAAAATTGAATGATACTTAGCTTTACAAAGAAATGAAAACTGACTTCCATAATACAATACTGCTTATAATCACGATTAGAATGAAAACAACATTTGTCGCAATCTTATAATGTTTCTTGTATTTTTATTAACAGACTCAATTGCCTTAAAAGTTCTAAATATAAATTATTAGATTTTAGAATTTATTTTAAATACAAACTAGCGAGCACAAAAACTAGGCCACTTGAAAAAATGCCCTAATAATTTTTTTATGAATTACGTTCGCCTTAATTTGATATTATTTCAATTATTTAACAATTTATAAGTAAAATGAAATTATTTCATTTGAACCACATGTTTATTTCGAGATATACACCAGATATTGCCTCCTCTGGCTTTAACTATACACACCATCCTTTTACTCATTGATATAATCAGCTTTTCTATTGTAGACTGTGGGATATTGTTTCATTCCCCTACGAGAGCGATTTTCATCAGCGCCAAGTCTAATGTACTTGCTGGTTCCTGTTGTTTGACCCACCGTTTCAGTTCATCCCATTTCTTTTTTTAAAGAAATAAAAAAAAAATACTGACTCACCTCCAAAGCTTACTCTTTCCGATATGGCTCATTATGCATAGCGTTCTCCACTGTGAAGGTATACTCTTTTACGACCATCAGCACCATAAAGACACATACGTGACTCATCTGAGAAGAGTACCTGACCCCATTGTGTTAATGTCCATCTCGGTGCTCACGGGCAAATTGTAACCTCGCTGCTTTGTGAGCTACGGTAAGTTTAGGACCGGTTGCAGGTCTGTAAAGTTTCAAACCTTGTTTTTTAAGCCTTCTTCTTACTGTCCATTCACTAACATTAACATTTCAGACTTCTCTGAGCATATGCTGCACTTCAACAGCGGAGAGGTGAAAATTTCTTAAACTTGTTGAGACCATAAATCGATCATCTCTCTCGGTTGTCTTCCTTTGGCGACCTGATCCAGTTTGCCTGATGTAGCCACCAGTCTCCAGATATTTTTTGTGCACATATTGGACAGTGGAACGACTAACTTCACATGCAAGAACAACATTCCATGGCTCATCCCGGTTTCCACTAACGTGATGATACGATCAACTACTGCTTCTTGAATATCCATTTTGAGTGTCAAAAAATAAAAGAAAGACACAATTGCAATTACAACGATAACAAAATGATAAAAATTATACAGTGCTACAATGCTGCGTAAATTTAAACTTGATAGGTTAATGATGATGGTACTTGCAGATATCGTAAACAACGAATAAGAAATGAATCAAAGATTTTATTTCTATCCTCTACCTTAAAAATACTGCAATGGCGTGTTTTTTATTATCTGATAGTTAGAAACTAAAAAAAGAAATAAACAATCCTTAGGATCAAATCTTGAGGATGGCCTAATTTTTATGCATGTATTGAGTGACCCGATTGTGGTGAAATGTGTAGAGTTTGACAGTAAATTAGAACTATGGTCAACAAACACCAATAGCGATAATAAATAGAATAGTTTGTCCGATATAAGAAGATGATTTAGACCTGTGAATCTGACGTTCCGTTACGACAGAATGCAACCATGCACTAAAAAACTCACAAAACTATTCTAAGTCAAATAAATTTCATAAATGTAATAATCTATACACGTGGTAGCGTGCCAAGCCAAATTTAACTTAACAGAACTGGCAAACAGCACCTACTTTTGACACCCTCATAACTCAAAAACAATTTTTATACACATGTCAGATTTGGCTCTCATAGTTTAACTTGCGAGGTACATATGTCCTCTAAATTTCATAACACACTTGAACAGGCTATTTTTTTTTTTTTTTTTTTTNTGCCAAAATGACTCTGCCCTGCCTGATGGAAAGCATGAGCAGAATCCAAGAGTGGTGGTCACCATCCTCAATGCGAAAAAAAACAATGCATGGTGACCCACACTATGGCGGCCTGGGGGGAAGGGGGATGGTGAGAGGGATAGGGGGCGTTGGATTGGGGTATGGGCCTCCGGTATCCTCACTCACTCGATGAAACACAGCGTAAGCGCTGTTTCACACCGGTTTTCTGTGAGGCCGTGGTATCACTCCGGGCGAGCCGGCCCATTCATGCCGAAGCGTGGCTCTCCCACGGTGAAATACTAGCGTCCTAAAATTATCATTTTTATCACTGACTTACCTTTGTAATAATACTGGCGTTATAGTGTCCCTTTGTGAAGTCAAAACTTTTCTAATTCTATACGAAAGGGCTGCTTGATACTTTAATAAAATAACAAACTTGATGAAACACATATTTTCCTTACAAATACAAAAATTACAACATCAGCAATGGCACAATAATCTAACCCAGTTTCAGGTGACCTTGAAAATCCAAATTTGGCAACCAGATAGGTAGTTGGGTGAATACATAGGAATAAATCAGAAACTAGTAATTTAATTATAATTAAGAATAGGATAAATGAAATCCACGTAAGGTATAAGTACTGTAGTAATTTCAGTAACCCTCCTATGCAATCCAACTCGACGCAAGGGAGAGAGGAAGGTGACAGCCACGAGACAAAGCCTCAAGAATCCTCTCAGTAATCCTCACAGTACAGAACAAGGTCAGGTCGTATTGTAAAGCCAACCCGAAAGGTAATTCAAGAAATTTACTAGTTCTAAGTTAAGTCTAAATTTAAGTCTTGTATTTGTAAATGTATAACAGTTATATACTAAATGTCATACGAGTATTTTTTTAACTCAACAAGGGGGATGCTGGAAAGTTGCATCCTTATGTTACTAAATGTAAATTATTGTGTAGAAAGTTATGTCACCCTTTATATTGATTCCCAGATCCAGAGCCAGATTGATTCTGGACTGCGAAGTGACTACATTGTGTAAACTATCAATCTTGTAAAAACAATCAAAACAGCAGTTTAGCCGTGAAAGCGTAACAGAGAGATAGAAATAGTTGCTTTATAATTAGAATATTTAAATAGTATGTATACAACACAAAACATTAGCGAAAAGTCAGTCCTATAGTACTGATATTTAGGTAAAAGATGACCTCATAACATTATCACACAAGACAATATCTTTTTCGAACATTGACTACTATTATTATTTTTTTAAAGCTTGCCATACATTGTATTGTGTATCTGACACATGTTATCTGCACAGTTACACCCGTCAGGTAAGCTTGAGCTGAGTGGGAACATACCTGCATAGTTGTGCAACATACACGCTTAGATTTACCTGTAAAGTCCAACTGTACAGGCTAAACTGTCAAAAACCATACTCTCTAACGTATATAGCTTACCTTACCCTATATAAACATCATATATTACACAGTAGTATTAAGAAATATAAAGTATTTCAGTGATTAAAGATCACCCCTCTCTCTCCTCTCTCCCTCTCTCTCCTCTCTCTCTCTCTCTCTCTCTCTCTCTCTCTCTAAAAACAACGCAGTTTTTAAGAATAGCTGATTGTGTTATTACTTGTTCATCAAGTCGTTTACTGTCAGTGTGACCGGTCGCTGGTACGACTATTCTGATCCTGCTATGTCGTGTTGTAAGTTAACCATTTAATTTATTTTCGTCCTTTATTTTAGTAAAAATAATAAATATTTCGTACATCTAACACACAATTCCATCTAGTCCCAAGCTATGCTAAGCTTGTGTTATGGGTACTAGATAACTGATATAAATACATAAATACTGTAAAATATAAGTGTGTATTTAATATCAATATTAGCTTTGCCTTTATGGCACACAAATTTAAAACTTTTAATAAATTTCAAGAAAAATAGTATTGACTTTGACACTAATAACGTGCTGATATTCAAATAAGAAAACTACAAAGATAAGTTAATATTTCGCCAGATTATCAGCTAAAAGATAATTGTAAAATGTGTATGTGTCTAAGACTGGCAAACAATGAGAAACCTTGTTTCAAAGGAGTTTGTATTAGTGATTGGCCCACGTCAAATAATTGTACATTATTTGACGTTTTAACTCACTCATATTAAGCACTAAGGTAGTAAGGCACACTAATTAAGAGGAGAAGTACACACACACACACATATACATATTATACATACGTGATATTAATATTCAAAATATTTCTGAGAAAAATTTTCCTTGGGGATATTATTATTTAAGGTATGAGTGTAATGTCTGGGTGGATCTTCTATATACTTACTAACTTGTGTTTAAACCGTCTATCCTGAGTATTGATCCACGTTATTATAACTACCATAATAGGCTCTGTTACAATTTATTAAAGTAACATCATTATATAGCTTTTTAACATTTCATTTACATTACTTCAATAATGATGTCTGTTGTAGTTATTGAAATGAAATTTACTTATATGCTCATCATAATTAAGATTTAAATTTAATAATCCTTAACATTTTACCAGGTCTTTGGTCTAGTGGTTTGTGACTGACTGTTAAGCCGGAGATCCTGAGTTCTGTTCCCATCCAAAACACATAGTTGAGCATGATTATTTATTCTACATCTAGGAGCAATTGCTCTTTATTTTACATTTATTCAGAAGTACATGAGTATGTTGATAGTCTGATTAAGACTGCACAGGCTTTTTCCAGTTCAGGATCAGGTTGCAGGGTGCGTGAATTCATCATTATTATTCCTATTGGTTAACGGCCATCAAATAGTTTTCAGGCAACTTAAATAAAAAAAGGTATCGCATATGCACGTAAATATTTTCATATACAAATAGGATAACGGAAATGTTAAAAAAAGGATTGTACGGCAATGAAGAGCGTTGTTAAAAATCCCGTTAAAATTAGTGAAGTCAAAATAAGTCTAATACAGTTGACATTCATTTATTGTTCATAAAAACTTAAAAAATTGATCGCTTAAACCTTTAAACTGTTGCTTTAGAGTCCAAGCTGGTGTAAAAAATCGGGATTTCTTAGGTTATCTGCTTCTATCATAAATGTATATCTGAGGGCGTTGTGATTTCTAATTTGTGATTTCAATTCTTTTTCAATGACTATTTCGTTTCTACAGAAACTGAATATTCGCAAAACACATTACTTCAGAAATTATACATTTGAAAACACAAATGGCATTCGTTTGGCCTTCGTAACGGTGCCGAAAACGGCGAAACCATATATTTCAACTGAGATGTATAGTTTGTGAAATTAGGGTTGGTAGAGTTAGGGTGTGTCGATTCAGAAGTCTGTCAGAAGCCTCAAAGAGCCTCAAACAAACCCTAGTGATTTTAATCTCACTGTTTAGATGAAGTATCTTTTTGTCATAGAAAAATTCAAAAGGTTTTATTAATCTTAAACACTGTGTTGGATTTACCAGACCCTGTCAAATCTACGGAAATGAGTGGAAATGAAGTACCTGTCACAATTCAGGTACAATTTAATCTTTAATGTTTAAGATTAAGACTAAAAATAAATATTAATTTAAGATAAAAAAAGACGGTAAAAAAATAAGTTTTCATTTTATCGAGACTATGTAAATGAACATTTGTGAAAGTTAAAACACAAAAACTATCGAAGTCTTTGTGGTGCATAGACAAATACAGACATGCCTATTTTGGCAGACGCTGCACGGACCGCACACCATTAGCTAGTACGTCGTGTAAGCAAGATGTGTCCATTGTAAACAAAACTGTGTTGTTTGCCATATACTTAATAATAGTGACCTGTACAAGTGGCGACCCTGACAGGATCTATAAAAACCTAAGGTGCGTGAAAATAAATCATAAAATTTAACTTATTTATATCAATTAGACAAACAAGATATGCTTCCATATGTCATCGTTATTTACTGTGAAATGTTGGGTACCTACTAACTACTTAAAGCTATATTAAATTGTACTGATTATCATTTAGCTGTAAAAATGATTGGTACCTACAATTATGAAATGCCGTTAAATAAACTATGTAATTAATGAGATATTCATAAATTGATAAGAATTATAAATATAAATTGACAAGCAACAGTTATCAATTAGAACCTCGGTACAAGTTATACGTTATCACATCTCAGAAGCAACAAAATGATTGTAAGGTTACTAAACCAAGATCTTTTTAAAATATATTCTAAAATTAATATTAAGAACCAGGGCTAACATTAGGATATTTAAAAAATTTAACTAAGTCACATTAAAATTAGTAAATATTAAAACATTAGTTATTAAAAGTATAACAGCGAAATCGATTACTGAATTGTATCGAATCAGTGTCATTTATTTTAATGACAACACTTGGCATAATATTTGTTTTGATGTTTAAAAACGAGGTAAAAGTGGCACATTCATGTTTCGACGGTAGATCAGAAAAAAGTAGTAGTGGCAGAAAAACATCAGTTTTTATATCCTTTTATCTTAGAAATGGGATAATTCAACTACACCTACAATTTTAAAGAAATACAACCTAATAGGAAAAAAAGACACCTCTTGGTATTGTAATGTATGAAAGTTGCTAGTTCATTTAAAAGGCATTGAGCGGAAACGCCGTCGTGGCTGGGGTAGAGAAACAAAAACAAACACTACACATAAGCGGAAGCAGCGAAGGCAGCGATCGAGTATTCGTGATGATTCGATGGAACCTCTTTATAGTGGGAGTCAGGCTATGAGACGACGGCACCAACCGAACCGATGTAGCAGCCGTGATGGCTATGGAAAGCGTCGACGATATCAATCCAGCCGAGGCGTAAATGAAAGACGTTGCAGAAGAAACCGCAAAAGCCGAGACCGTGGCAGAAGCTGGGAATCCAGGTCAAAACGTCAAACATCTCCACTTTTTGGTCTCGTGAGTACCTCCAATGCTTTTGATAGTGATTATGATAGCAAGCATTCTATGCTACTTTAGTGGAAGCTTTAACTAATGGTCGTCCTCAAAGTAACAAATTTCCCAAACTAGGCAACATGATTCCAGATTTTGGTCCTATGGTTAAGAGTCAGACCATGGCTATAGGGATCAATAAAGTTGAGGAATGTGGGAAGCTCTATGGTTGGGGCGACGACCAGATAGTACATTATGCTCTGTCTAATCTTTCAAGGATTGCTAAATCCTGGTATCGGGCCCTCCTATATATGTCGTATTCTTGGTCCGAATTAAAGGCCAAGCTGGAGCAATTGTTTCATAGTAGTGAAGACGATGCCGAATTACTCAACGAAATATTTTCAAAATAAGTAAAATTTTACGACGGTTTTGATCGTTATTATTATGAAAAAAAATCAATTTTAATCGATGTGAAATACATGATAAACGTGCCGTTAATGGTCTACTTCATAGAATTGGGGGTCGGTCATAAAGATTAGGCGCAAAAGCAGCCAGATTTCAGAAACCAGAACGGGTCCTCAGATATTTCCAATCAAAGAAAGTGTATCATAGTAGCATTAGGAGTAGCAAACATTATTATTGAAATTCAAGTTATCGTGGGGGAGGTCAAAGCATACGTTGTTAGTGACCTATGCGCGCCTACCTCACAAGATTTTTACACCACCTTAAGGTTGACTGGTACAGAATGCCCTGGGCATTAAGTCCGCCGTTATACTAAAGTGTATAAAGTTATAAATAATAAAAAAAAAATAATGTCTTAAAATATTCTGTTCTAATCGGACACAGTTTCACATAGAAACCAGGTGTAGTTATAACGAAAACGACATGCTCATGAATTTTTAGTAGTGATGATTTTTAGTAGTAACTGAAATTAAAATACCCCCTATGGAAATGAACCCTTAACAGCGTATTACTGCAAACAAATATTCGGGTGTAGTTCTCGTTAGGGACTCCTTACGTAGCATGCCTCAGAAAGAATATTATTTGAGGCCAAGTCAATTTGAAATAGAAAACAAAGAGGTCAGGATATCGGTTTGCTTAGAAAAGGATACGCTCATCACGCGTACGCCTTGTACTAGAGACTACTTGAATATAAATGTATTAGATTTCCTTATATTATAGATATTTAGATAGAGAACATTCTCATGTTGAGACTAGTTCTGTTTTCCATTACTGCAAACAACTTAGCAAAGATGAGGTTAATAAATTAAAAGTTCTGCTCAAAAAGCATGACACATATTTCTTGGATAATCTAAAAGACCTGGGGTCGACTTGTAGTCCAAATGGAAATTGAAGTAACTGATTTGCAACCAGTAATTTATCGCCCATATAGGCTCTCTTTTCTGGAGCGTAGACAGGTTCAAATTATGGTAAAGTAAATGATTGATGTGGACATAGTATGCGAATCAAACTTACCTTATTCAAGTCCAGAACTACTGGTAAAGAAAAATACTGGCGATAGCAGATAGTGTCTTGAAAATCGTGAATTAAATAATAAAACAAAAATAGATTATTATTCGCTACCCTTAATTGATGATCAACTAGACAGATTAGCAGGTAATTCTTTATTTGTAAATTTAGACCTCGCATCTACTGGCTATTAGCAAATTTTAACGGAACCAAAATCTCAAGATAATTTGTGACTCCCAATGTCCTGGAAGAAGCTTAGCGTGCTCGTACTCGATCAAGGCAGTATTTCACTCCAGCATACCGCAGATTCGGCCTCATGTGGAATACTGTCCTCATCCATAGGCGGGGACATCCCGGCACCAGCTCCTCCCTCTTGACCGCATTCAACGGAGAGCGGCTATAATCGTTAACTGCCCCAAAGTTTCGATTCGGCTGGGCTCTTTGGCGCTGTGTAGAGGTGTAGATTCCCTAATCATCATTTACCGCATTTACTATGGGGAATGCTTCGTGGAATTATTCGGACTGATTCCCGCCGCCTCTTTCCGCCATCTTCGTACGTGATAGTAGTTCCATCCCCATCACTTATATGACTTGAAGTCCACAACTGTACAGTTTTCTAGGAACTTTCTGCCCCACACAACTAAACTGTAATGATCTGTCGCCTGCGGTATT
Source organism: Hyphantria cunea (assembly GCA_003709505.1). Taxonomy (NCBI): domain Eukaryota; kingdom Metazoa; phylum Arthropoda; class Insecta; order Lepidoptera; family Erebidae; genus Hyphantria; species Hyphantria cunea. Next base: position 518,795 of record PKRV01002075.1, on the reverse strand, counting down.
CCAATACGACCTTCAATCGTTCAAGAAAACTCCTTCTTAAAAGGCCGGCAACGCACGTGTGTCGCCTCTGGTGTTGTAGGTGTCCATGGGCGGCTTACCAAAAGGCGATACGTGTATACGTTTGCCCTCTATTCAATAAAATAAATAAATAAAGTAATAGCGGCTTATTTCATATTACCAAAATTTATTCAAAAACGTTTAATACTCATACAAATAGTGATAGCAATTTATTGCTCTTAAATTTCGCAAAAATATATATTATGTTTTAAATGTAGTCAATAACGCCTCTATTCTTAAAATAGAATACTTCTTCAACACTTGATATCACCTTGACAGAATTGACCTTTTTCATCGTAACTTTAAGAAAGTAATTACAGGTTTTAGCTGTCAGCGCCAATAAAATTGCCCGGAGAAGATAATATGCGTCCAACAGGAAAAGTACGCAATTACACACTACTTTTATAGCAAATAATATGTAACATTGTGCTCTTTAGTTTAGGGATGCCGTAACAAGGCAATAACGTACCGGTAATCCTGTAGGATTTCAGGATTCCGACAGGAAATATTACTGTGTACTTTACTATTGCAATACCATTTGGAAGCAAATTAACAAGCGGAATGCAATATACATCTGTAATGTATAATATTATAGCAGGATAAAATCCCAAGGCAGTATTTCATTAGCTATAACGAAATTATAAGAAATAAAATATTTTAAAAACCAAAGAATATTACAAAAATCAATTAGTAATAATAAAAGTAATGAATAAGTAGTTATATCTTAACTGTTTATTTCAGAAATAACCCAACTTTGTGCTACTTCTGTGAGTTTCGGCAATATTGTAAGTACTGTACACTATAAGACCGTAAAGTTTAACTTTTTAACACTTTTCGATAACAGGTGATCCACCGCACTTATACAGGCAGTGTCGAAGACGAGCTCCATCGCAGTGGTTGGAATGTCTGCTCCAGTTGCCATAATGATCCCACCTTAAAGAGAGATTTACTAATTCTGCCTGCTTTGAAGTCAGCCAAGGTTTTCATTATTGATGTCGGGACTGACCCCCGAAAACCAAGTATGCATAAAGTAAGTAGTAATGTAATTTGTTTGAACAAAGGTATGTATGTTCATAGTTCAAGTTCTAAAATAAACATAATGGAATTTTACACAACATTACCCGATTAAATCTTGTGTGCCCTTAACCTTGTATATTTTAAACCTTGTAATTTGTGTTTTTATGTATGGAAATTAGACATGCCTGATTTCAAATCATGACAAGGGAAATACAGAGATAATATAATTATCATGCGGGCTCATTGATATTTTATTTTATATTCTTGCATTTACAAAATCATAACATTTATTAAGTGGCAGCACAACTCAACTACACAAAGCTTAAAAAAATACGTTGGTGGAAATGCAGTTCTTATTTCGTTTTAATATTACACGAAACTATTTATTATATTATATTAAATTATTTAAGAATACAAATTTTGGGAAAAAATGAACATAACTAACATGTACATAACTCTTTGGGGTTTGAGCCGAATATTTAATTTTACAGTATTTTTATTTTATGTGGGGCTATACATTGAATCAGCAGCAGATCAGCAAAGTTGATAGTGTTCGAGATCTAGGAGCCATGCAAGACAGCAGGCTAGTATACCCAACACGTTGATAACATGGTCAATAAGGCATCAAGCCTTGGGCTTGACGCCTTATTGGTCTTGGTCACATCGCAAGTCTGGAACCCACAATACGAAGTTTATAAGTCTAGTATTGAGGGGATCCAAAATTTTTTTTGCGGTGTTTGGACTTTAAAGCACAGCAATTATCACATGATTACACTCGTCGTTGCAGACGATACCATTTCATTGGAATATAGGCGCCTTATGCCTTAATGATATTTGCTATTTAACCAGCATCGCAAATGGCACGAGCTAGTCTCCTAAGCTCTTGTCTAGGTAAGGTTTGCGTACTAACCAATCGGTCCAAGACAACATCACATCTTTGCTACATGTACCTTTTGTGACGACTAACTATAGAAGCAATTCCTTCCTTCTGCGAGGTGCACGTGGCTTCAATGAACTTCATTACTCTGTACAGTACGACTTGTTCTGTGCTAACCCGATCAAGGAGAGGCAGCTTTTAGCGATAAGATGTTTTAATGTAGGTGTTGGATGCAGTGCTCAAACTGATAGTTTAAATAAAATGTGTTATGATTTGTACGCATAAAACACAGAGAAGAGGGAAGAAAAAAAAAGGAAAAAAGAGAGAAATGATTCTAAGCATTTCATGTGCCTGATACATTATTTATTTATTGGTAATACTGTAACATTGAATTTATTTGTGGGTTCATTACCACTTTATTTTATTTATAATTTTGTTACTTTTTTTTCTTTCACATCCGCGTATACATGTTTGCTTATAGCAATGTCTCTGTATCTGTAAATACATATCATGTAATGTTAGTCCATGGCCTGGCACTAGACCAGTGTTATATATTCTTACTTATTTAAGGAGGCTTGTTGTTAGCAACTTGATCATCTATTTGAATTAATCACAATTATGTTTATTAGTCTATAAGACTTCTTTAAAAATAAAATTGAATAAAAATTGCATACACACAACTTGTTTACGATAAACAATATAATAATAATGAACCATCGGTATTATCTTTAAGACTTTTAATTTGTATAGGAACCATTCTCACCATACTTAGGTATCATTATTCATTCGAAATTAAAAGCCGTATTTAGAAGCACTTTTTTTCGTTTTTGTATTTTGTTAGATTTATGGTTCAATTTTACGACCAACTTGGCAAACTAGTTTACATCAAGATTGAAGAGTAAACAATTTGTTTTGATCCTTAGAAACGCATTTGTGGTGATACAAACTTTCGAATGGTATGTGCCACGATACAGTGAGACGGATAGTCGTAAAACGGAATTTTACGTCAACGGATCTGAGAAAGTTTTTAATTTCTCGTTTTTATGTATTGGGTTTGTTGCTGTGACTGTTACTACTGCAACTGTATTGAGAGCACATTAAAACTGAAACACACAAGTATCCACTAAATTTGGATATTAACTACCACTAAACTTGGAGATTGGAGAACGAATTTATCGAATTGAAAGAATACTAATGTTTCAATCCAGTAGATAAGTGCGCGGTAAATAATACGATATTCTGATATTTTTAAGGAATGGTCAAATGTTACTTCCATTTTGAACAAAATAAATATCTTAAACATCTCGTATTTTATTATTTCAAATAGTGATGAACTCAAGATTTAAAAGAATATCGTAGTTTAACGAAACCTCATCATCAGCCTATATAGGTACACTGCTGAACATACCACTCCTTAGAAAAGAGGATTTTGTCTTTAGAAACCAAAAATACATTAATGAGCGTTTGACGAGTTTCATAAAAAAAATCATAATTTAATGACATATATTTTTTCTATTTTAGATATCACGCATCCAATGTTAAATAATCGCTCGAGAGTGATAATCATAACATAGGTTTATTATATGTATAAAGGGTGACCTACCCTAATTTTTTTTCTTATTTAGTGCAGCAAACCACTGCAATGTTTCTATGTAATTTCCGTCAAAGCTTAACGAATTTACGATATTTTTATGAATGCGTAATTGCAGTATAGTATGCTTGGTTATTAAAAAACAGATAGTGTTCATTTTTTATAAAAATATGATTCACGCATTCAACTTCATTAATAATAATCTTTTTGCAAATTAATGTGCTTTAGTTTTTATAACACATCAGGGATCGACCCAAGACCAAGTAATATTCAAAGTGAAAATGTGAGTATTTTCTATTATTCAGCATAATAGAAACCTTGGAAATATAGAACCTGTTTTCAAGGTTTTCATTATGTTCTGTAAAAATATTCTTAATAATATAATAATAAAAAGAAAATGGCTGAGTATTTCAGTAAAAATAGATGAACCTAGTTTGTTACTGGAGATTGCTATCGACGCAAAGCGGTTTATTTGACGTACTAATTTTAAGTCGCTCTTTTCAAGTATATCCTTCTAGTATTTTTTATTCTTTGTATAGAATTGTAATAAGTAAGTTCAATGGTGTTAAAGCTTGGTGAGATATAAATAGGCTGAAAAAAATTAAACCAAAAGTCAGTAAAGTTCATAGCTATAAATATTACATCTATTTATTAATTGATCTCAATCAGTTTCAGTGTTTTTAATAAATTACCAAAGATATTCCTCAAATATCACAAGGCTTTCGATCTTCATCTATCGTCGTCTAGTTTACAGTCGTTATTGCTAAACATCTTATATTTTGACGGAGATATTTTCTCGAGTAACTCTCTCCAAATTCAAAATTTGTCGATAAACTTGTAACATTCCAAATTGTGCCAAATAGTTCGTAAACTATTATATTATCCGTTAGATTTGTTGTTGTCATTTTCTTATAAACTTGACAAAAAATGCCTAAAATATCGTATTTATTTTAATAAAATGATTAGTATTTTCAGATTATGTTGGTTGGTCTTGGGAAACTGACCCTTAAATAATTTTCTTTTTACGAAACTCCTAAAAAGCTTAGATTCGCGTAAAATGCAAAAAGTGTATAGCCTGAAAATTTCCCCAAAAGCCAAACTAAAGGTGAATCCTTAACTATCGGGAAAACTGCTAACAACCTCATTCTCTCCCCTCTCTGTTGTGTAGAGGGTTCACAGCGAAAATCTCATTACCAGGTAATTGACGGCTCCGAGATAAGGTCATTCGACTGCAGTTTCCCGCACGCGACGCACTGCCTGGCAACCGGTGAAATCATGATTTCAACGATGAGAGGAGATAAAGATGAAAACGGAAAAGGAGATTTTCTGCTCATCGATCAAAAAAGTTTGAAAATAAAAGGTATATAGTTGAAATTAATTTGAAAAAATATTGATACATAGTAGAAAACATGAATATCATTTTTTCTTTTTAGGGACGTGGACCAAGGGAAAAAAATCGCTAAATTCAGTTACGATTTTTGGTACCAGCCATACCATGATGTGATGTTTGCTACAGAGTGGGGTTCACCTAATAGATATAAAACGTACGATATTTTGTTTCCGGACATATTATTTTAAATATCACTCAATGAAGATGATTCACATTTTTTTAAAGACAAATCCCGCATTAGGTATTTACATTCCCGTGTCGCGGGGGACCTTACAAACATACATGAGACGGACATAAAGTACACCCAGACTTAGAACAACAATTTATGGATCACACAAAGTGTCGTCCCATGTAGGATTTGAACCCACAACACTTGGCACAGCAAGAAGCGGTGTGGCGACCACTTAAACCATTAGGTCAACCGTGCAGTCAAAAACATTGACCGCTACTTTCATTTCTACGTTTAAATACAATATAAGGTTTTTAAAAGAAATTATAAGTACAATCAACAAACTTAATTTATGTCCACTTCACCGATAAATCGTTAGAAATAATCAAAACAGCAAAGACATTCCTACTTTACAATGTATGCCATGCTTAGGACGTTTTAAATACTAAGCAAGCTACGTCAATACTGTTAGGATTTCTATGCAATTTTCTCCTTTATTATCACTACTGCAGATAACATATTAGATAAAACAGTAATAATCATATTTTGAATCCATGTTCTTTGGAAATAACTACAACTCGAAACAAATGCTTTCGGACTTTTTATGAGTTTAAAATCCTTTCGAGCTAAAAAGTCACTCTGAAATTGTGTCAAATGTAATATGTGAGAATTTGTTTGATAAAAAGTAATACGCTTGTATTAATACCAAATAATACAGAAAATTTATTTACAATATTAATTATTCTACATAAATATGAATAAAATAGATTCTGTTTATATTTATTATTAATTTATTTGTAAGTTTTTTACTTATCCTTTTTTTATTATTATTATTTTTGTGGTGGTTATCGCTACCAAAAGTAGGTATATGTTCTTAATTCATCCGAATCGGTGCAGCGGCTTAGCCGTGAAAGCGTCACTATCAGACAGAGAGATATAATTATTTTCGAATTTTTAATATTAGTACCGTCTGGTATTTATTAAGTTTATTGAATCAAAAATATACTTATTTCAGCGTCTGCATTAGCTTATATTGTAAAATAACCATCGAAATAACCTCACACGCTTTTTGGCACTGTACGCGCTGCGCCATATTTATTTTATGTGCATTCAGTTTTATACCGTTCTTGTGTTTATGATCTTCGAACAAAGATTGATACTGCAACAGATAATTCTGCGTGTAAATAAATGACAGATAGCAAGACCGTTACCATGAAAATGCATATTTACAGTATTAACACTATTTATCAACCTAATTGTATTCAAATGTCTGTAAGAAAGTAAGAAAAATATGGTGGTTACGGTTCAAATTTGTCGATTGTAGATCTATTCTCTGTTCGTATTTCATTACACTCATTATATATTAACTTAATATTAGATTTTTAGTATTCTTTATTTATGTATTTACTGTTATATTACTTTATTCCTATTGCTAACCACTGTTATCTTATTTCCTTTTAAGCTAAAATAACTTTACAGCAATAAATTCGTAATCTATTGCTCCATGCTCCGTAACATTTACGCTATTGTTAGGTATAAATATGGATATTAATACTGATAAGTTATGTCTAATTACTTACATTTTGAAGTTATTATAAATAAATACTTTTATAAGATGAAGACACTGGACTTTAAATTAAGTAATATTTTATGTACAGGGGATTTCGCGCGGAAGAAGTAAATGATAAATCTGTCTATGGCACATCGTTGAATATTTATAAGTGGTCTACACACGAGTTACAACAAATCATAGATTTGGGCCCCGAAGGCTGTGCACCTCTAGAGATCAAATTTCTCCATGATCCCAAATCCGCGCAGGGATTTGTCGGGTGCGCGATGAACGCCAACGTTTACAGGTATGAGATTTGTAAGGATTTTAGTTACGTCAACATTTATCTTTGAGCTAAAGAATACCGCAACTAAACAGTTGCTGATATTTTACTTCCCTTTAAATGAAATAACAGTATGCAAAATTAATATAAAAAGTGATTTATGGTAGGCTACAGAAATATAAACTTAATACGAGCTTTGAATCCATTTCATTCAAATTTTTACAAAATATCAGACGGAACGTGGAAAGCTGATAAAGTCGTCGACATACCAGCAAAAAAAGTATCCAAAGACGGTGTTGTGTCCGAGATAAATGGTAACTCCTATTTTAATTTTATTTCTTTTCTTTTTTCTGCTTTACATCAAACAATAAAATGTATTGAGCTGATGGTTTACTGGTTATTTTGATAAAGTAAATCTAATATGACAATTTTTAACATAATTACGTTGCAGGCTTAATGGGAAATATACTTATTTCTTTGGACGACAAGTACCTATATGCTTCCTGCTGGCTGTTCGGAGAAGTCAGACAGTACGATATTAGCGACCCCGAACATCCAAAGCTGAATGATCGGATCCAACTAGGTGGCTTAATCGCCGCAGACCCCGACATCATAGTCATAGAGGACAAAGAGTTACAGGTGAAAAATTCCCCTTTACCAATTTGAACTGGAATAGTGAGAATTAACCTTTCATGACTACTCAGTTACGTTTTAGCTGTGTTATTCTTTTCATTTGGAATTTTTACCGCTACATATTTAGTAATTTCTTCTCGTATTTAACCTTTGTTTCACTGTTTTAGATTTTATAACTTTAATTAGATACGTTTTAGATTTTCTCATGAAATCATTACCCTGCACATAATTTATATTTTGGTTAAATGTCTTAAGTAAAGTAATTATCCAAAGCGATATATTATATTAAGATTTGTTTTGCTTATTTTGATATGTATTATTGAATAGTTTGTATACTATATTATACATAAGCTCTTGCAAACGTCTCCGTTCCTATGTAATCGCAGTAAAAAGTAGTATATTGTCGGGGATAGTGCAAAAACTGCGTATCTACATAACAAAACAGTTTACAGGAGAAGGTTTAACTTTATATCTTTTTTATATTACACATAAGCGGTTTATTCAACGCTAGTTACGCGGACGCGCTAATCACGACGATATGTACTTCCTCTAGAACTAAAGTATCTGTATACTAAATTTTATTGTAATCAGTACATGATTTTAGTCATGAAAGCATGCCTTGATCTCGAATTCGTGGGCTGGGTATTCAGAACTCGACGACTTTGATGCGCCTATTTTGCGCTGTGGGTTGGCGTTATTTGTGCCAACCCATAAAAAAACATCATGAAAGCGTAACAGGTAAAACACAGTTACTTTCGAATTTTTAAGTTACCATCACTTCAAATGAATATATTTATCTTTCGTACTATATTCAGGGTAGTTTATTACTATTTATGATTACGTAACAGGAACGCCCTGAACCTGTATCGGTAAAAGGCAAGACTCTTCAAGGAGGAATTCAGATGTTGCAACTCTCTTTAGATGGGAAACGTCTCTACGCATCATCATCTCTTTTCTCTCCTTGGGACAAACAATTCTATCCGGAAATGATCAAAGAGGTATAACGTTTATTGTATATATAATAAAACGTATTAACATTTCAAGGTAGTAGAACCATGCTGATTTCAGCGAGAACGTGCTGGTTTAACCGGGGCGGTACTAGCATCGCGAGTTTGTACTGCCGTGTATCATTCACGAGTGTGGTACTGGCGGCCCGATAATGCAGAAGCATCACAATAGGCTGCCATAGTATGGGTCATCATAATGCAATGTTGAAGTGTCAGCATTCACAATGAGTGTGGTAACCACTACACTTGGATTCTACTTAGGCTTTCCATCAAGCAGAGTATAGTCGTTTTGGTAGGGCCATGCATAAAAAGTCTAGTCTAGTCATCAATTAAAAGAGGTCGCTCATAATCACGAATGAAATCGTCTCTGACCTCTAAACATCATTTTGAAGATGATGATAATAACCCCATGATGATGGTAATAAGCATTCATCGGTAGCACACGATTTCTGGCGATTGCTTCAGATTTTACAAAGTTTTCTGTCATTTTTCGGTCGCCTTCCCAATGTTATATATCTATCACTCTTTTCAATACAATTTTAATCCATCCTTCATATCATGACAGATTCTTATTCTTTAAATTCTATTAATAAATACATTCTTAAAATAATTAACTAAGGAATAAATTATACTTCTCGTATATTAGCCTTATTTTTACCACGGGCTATTGCATATATCCCTTATTTGTTAATTTTCTTAACAAAAAGATCTTTGGTTTCACTAACCAAAATGTGACAACCAAAATACCCAACGCTCAAAAATGAGTGATACGTCATTAAATACAACTGGCTATGTGAAGGCTATAGAAAAAGTATTTTATTGGGTTATGTCCACTACGTACGGCCTTAACCCACTGCTGAGAGGAGACCCGAGCCCAGCTGTGGGACATTATGGGTTGTTGATGATGATGATGATGTCCACTTTCGCTTAACACAGACCGCAATAAACAACCTTTACCTCCTATATGGAACCTGGTACCCATAACACAAATTAAATCTTAACATGGGTGGGTGCCAGAGTTCAGCTACACTTGTGCTCCGAATATTTGTAGTTTTATTTTTGTATGTACAACTTTGAGTTTTTGTTATCTGGTTTTAAATAAATTATCTATCTATCTTATATCAAAACCCTCGACCCTTATATTATTTATAACTTCACTGTTTCTATAGGTGATACTGAATGAAGTTATTTTTTGCTATAATATTTTACATTTTGCGGAAAATTCGTCACCCGGGGAATATTAAATAATTCATGAACGACCAAGGAGCATTTTGCCCCGAAAATAACTGACAGACATTGGAATTTTAAAGTAAGTTATAACGAAATCTATTTTTACGTTAACATTGCCTGATTCAGTTTAAAATTTTCGAACAGATGTAAAGTTTCAGTTGACTTATTCGAATTTTATACTGTGAAATACAATATTAATTTAACAGTTTCATTAATATTTTATAAGGTGAAATCATATTTTACACGACATATATACGACAAAAAACTACGCTCAAAAGTTTTGTCGTAGTTAGGTTTTAGTTTTTACTTTTTTTTATATAAAAAGTTTTGGTATCGAATTATTGTCTACTAAATGATAAAATATATTGTATTGTAGGGTGGGTGGATGGTGAAGATCGACGTGGACACTGTGAATGGAGGCATGAAGTTGGATCCGGACTTCCTTGTCGACTTTGGTCAGGAACCGGATGGCCCGGTGCTGGCACATGAAATGAGGTACGAACTTTAAAAGCTAAACTGTGTGAGGTTGTTTGTTCGAGTTAATGTTTGAAATTTACGTAAAGAGAAAATTTACAGTACAGGTAGAAATAGTATGAACAAAACTGTATATTATTTTATGATTTTAGTCTGTTACGATGCTCATAATAAACCTTGTTGACACCTTCTTACTTAGCAAAAATCAGATGGATATAATAGTAGTTACCTGATTGAAGGTTTACGGAAAGTGTATTTTACTAAAAAAGTTCTGTCACGTGTTTTTCATATTTTAGATTATTTAATATATTTTAATTTAATTCACAATATCAAACATATCTCTATGCATACAAATAAATAACATTGGAGTTATATCATATTCATAATATAATTGTTTGTAATATTAAAATAATCGCTTTTTACTAAATGCATATGTATGTATACACATACCAAAAATAACATTTTTTACAATATTGTCTGTCTGTCTGTTTGTTCCGGGTAAACTCTGGAACGGCTGGACCGATTTTGACGGGACTTTCTCTGGCAGATAGCTGATGATATAAGGAGTAATCTAGGCTACTTTTTTAGACTAACTTGGCCCGTGGCGATGCCCGGGATTAGAACAATAAACGCGGGTAGCACCGCGAGCCTCAGCTAATATATAATGACATTAAAAGTTAGATCGTATTTCTGATAAATTTTTTGAAAATGCATTATACATTCACATGAATACATCCCACTTCAGGACGTTATAAATTATTTTAGGGTGATTGGTACCACAAATATACTTAAATGACAATATTTACTTTTTATAGATATCCCGGCGGAGACTGTACTTCCGATATCTGGTTGGTGGATCCCTAAAAATATACTTCAAAAATATTATCGTCTGCGACAATGTACCAGTATTTTTGTGTATGTTGATATAAGCTTTTATATTGTAACTAATATATCGTCTGATAGAATTTTTTTAAAGTACAAATGTAAATTTTTGAAATATAGATTTGATTAAACGATTATTACATATCTAAATTTATAGAATACCTTATGACTATTTTTGCCAATATTCTTCAAGTTGACTACGCAGCCGACTTCGTGACATATTTATTGGTTTATTTTTCTTAAAATGCACGGAAACATAAATGTCGTTACCAAAAGTGACATTTGTACCGCCAAAAGTTCCTCTTTTTGGCCATCATACGCGCTGCAATCGATTCCTTGTCTCGTACCAAATACAATTAACATTACATAAGTCGCAGTTTTTAGCTAGATATTAGCAAGATAATAGACTCAGTCGTCTTAAATAGATCTAACTATAAATTATTAGAATATAGAATTCTTCATTTCATCTTCCTAGCCTGTACTATTTCCAAGATTATTTGGGATCGAGTATTAGTGCAACCGGTTTTACTTGGATATCGATTATTCCAGGGAGTGAGTGGCATTAGACCGCGGCTCCCCTGATGGCGAACTGAATTCGATCTAGTTGTCACTATATTTGAAGGCACTTCCCAATAACGATTTCAATAGATGTTCATTCCAACCAAAACCGACGGTGACGGCAGACTTTAAAACTGTGGCGACAGCACGACGTTAAGCATTCGTATGTCCGCTTGCGAAGCGAGTTAAGAAATAATAAACTGCCAATTCTCAGCGTGTACACATATTTACTTGAAACATATTCGTCCCTATTGGTTGAATCGCAAGATCAAGCTCGCTGCGACGCCGTGTGTCGGCGAAAGTTATGTGTATAAAAAAGAACATTTTGTCAAATAAACAAAATAAGTCGAATCTTCTTTCGAGTTTCACTACTATTCTAACTACAGCTGGCCTAACAGCTGGGCCGGTTAGAATAGTTACTTACTATCTTTCCCTGGTATGCTATGGTACGAAGGCTAATCAGCTGAGTAAGCCGACATACCCATCCCGAATACATTAGCCAGCTCGCATAATGTAGAGCCAGGTTATCATACGAACCCCACGGGTCAGCAAGCCTCTCAGCTGCCCCGAAAAAACTAATAAAGTTATTTTCGGAATATCATACACACGACTACCAACCACAGTATGACTTTCATTACAAATTTTCACGTAAATAATTTAATGCAATAGCCTCTAAACTCCTCTTGAGGCTGGTTTAGAGAGATAAAGTAGGTTATTTATTTCATAGAGAAGCAGTAAAGGAGAATTATGGTATATTACTTTACATATTCTGTTTTGAATGATCCCTTTTAAAATAGCAAATTAGAACTACAAGCAATAAACTAAAATAACGATAATTAGATAAGGTAAAAGCAAGTTGTATTCACATATTCTTTAGCTGTTAGTGTTAATCAAAAAAGACGTCATTGACTTCGGAAACATTTACACTGATGGCGTCGTGGTAAAAATATGAAAATGTTTTCACTAATAACCACTAAAAGAACAATATTTTTTCGTACAATTGTCTTTTTTTTCATTAATATATTGAACCTCTGCTTCCCCTTAATCAGAGCATCACGAGAAGTCAACTAGATTTACTTTAATAAATAATTTTTGTGTTAGATAGGTATAGGTCACGCTAGAACCAAAAGGAGTTAAACGTTAGTAAAAAGAGACACAGATATAGTAGTTTGGGTCAGAGAGGTGATCTTTTGAATATAAACATGTGGAGTAGTTTTATGTACGTTACAAAACCTCACATGTACTATAACGATTGAACTAAAATTATTATTACATAATATACAATCCCATTTAAAGACGGTTTGTATCTATTATATTATTAGTTTTGTTCAACATTCCTCATCAACTTAGCTAGACTTTATGTCTAGCGTAGCGACTTGGCTATTTTTTTAAATCTCCTTAGTCAATATTGATTCGGCATAAAATAATCTTGACCAAACTTGTTACTAGGATAGAGGACTGCTCTAGAACTTATATTAAATTTAATAAAATAAATTACGTGGCTGATCAAAAAGATTTTTTTTTTTTTTTTTTTTNGACCTGGAGAAGTTACCCCGAGACCCCTTACTTTGGTCTACGAGAAGAACCACTTGAGCAGATTTTTTATAGCGCTATTCAGGTCTAAAAGTAAATCTTGTTAGATTAATGATAAAAGTTTCATCATAAATACTTTATATACCATATTGTCTTTTTCACCTAAAGTTTTGTTAATACGCTTTATTAGAAACTGCTATTTAACTGTAGCCAATTTCAAATACTATTTGAAATATTTTTTCATCAGTCACCTTCTTAATTACACTTTATATAGCTAAAAATAAACCTTTACAGTGGTTTATAGTCCTTCGTAGACCCAAATCCTTATCTTAATACGGACCAATCGATAGAAATGGAGCAAAGTAGAGATTGCTTTCACGATAATGAAGGAGATTAAAAGGGTCGAAGAATGTCCAAAAAGCCGTTGAGTCGTAACCGTTACAAATGTACATTGACACAGAAAAATCGGTTATTGTGACACTGCAAGGAAATTAGTATTGGTTTTGTTTAAATATAAAACAACGTTACTGAGCTTAATTGCTAAGAACGGGTTTCGATTAACACCATTGTAGGGATGTTTTTTAGAGATATAAGCCACTTAACCTTTTAAGTAAGTCCTATCAGCATGATGTTTTATGGTCTGCCTTGACAAATAGGCTATCAATTTGTAAAAGAATTTGCGAAAACGCTCCAACTGTTTACGAGTGCAAGACCAAGACAAATAGCAAATCATTTATAGATTTAAGTACCAATTGAATTCGAACAAGTCATATGTTTTCGGGTAAATAAATTTGGCAGAACCCTTTAAGCAGGTAGTAAAACTTACAGCAGATATGTTTTAAAACTTATCATTCAAATTATATATAAATGGACATAGACACCCGCAACACCAGAGGCGTCACAAGTGCGTTGCCGGCCTTTCAAGAAGGACTCTCATTTATCGAAGGTTTGAACCGGTAATCTAGGTCGTATTGATCCGGAAGCATCGTAGGCGCCAGTTTATTCCGCAGTTGTTGTGCAAGGTAAAAAGTTTCTAGAGAAGCGTACATTTGTGGATTTATAATCATCTAAATGATGGGGATGAAACTACTGTCGCCTAGAGCAATGGTGAAAAGAGATAACAGGGATTAGTTCAACCATTCCTCGGAGCACAGGGAGTGCTCACAGGGGTGATAGTAGAAGCTATAGAAAATGCATAGCGTGGCCACATGTTAAGTATGAATATTTAAAGCTATACGTACTAAATAACGATGTCTTTACTTTTTAATCTATCTACTGTATTTGAAGTCTTGGAGACGGTAATTTGTAAAGTGCAAATCTCGCTCAAAACATTCAAAAATGAACTTTCTTGAGTTGAAACATGTACATACAAGCTTTCGTCGCTTTCGCTTACAAACAAAGAGTATCCTATATAGGAACATCATTTAACTTACTGTGTGTTTAACACACAAAGGAACTTCCAAGTGCAAAAGCTTTTTTAATTACCTATAAAGCTTAAAGAAATAAAAATAAATATATTGCTCTGCTCACTGCTCTTTCACTGTGAAATTTCTGTACGAACCGCTTCAACTAGAAAAGTGGTTTTAAAGAATATAGATACTTATCCGTCATGTTAAAAGCCATATGTATAAATCACGCTTTGACCCTTAGAAACGACAATAATACGGCAATTTATATATAAAAAGGGAAAGGGTTTTAAATTATTAACTATATACGTATGGTAATACTATTTCAACATAGAAGGATCTATATTTTTTTTAGTATAGGGTACAAATAAAGATTGGGTAACTGACGGTAAGTATCTAATCCACGTATACTTGCAATCTAAAACTCAAATATACCAATTCCACTAAATTCAGGAGGGTGAGTGTTTAGACTATTCTTTGGTTTGGTTTGGCTATTCTTGATTTTTGTTTAATTTAAGGAGATAGTTACTCCATGTTTAAATCTTTTAAGTTATATATTTATATTTATATAGATTTAAGAGAATCATTATTTTCTACTATAAATTTGCTCTTTAAAAAGATTTTTTACTTTAAACAGAGGTTTTAATCTTCGTTTGTTTAAAGCTTATTTCAGTCGTATTACTGCGATCGAATCTTTTAACCTAACCTATTTTTTTATTTTTTCGCCCGCAACAAGGTTTAGTAAATTTACTGTTACTATTTGTGAATGATAGAAACGAAACGATGTCATAATATCTTTTTTTGTAAATAAAAATGGAAAGTATCGGTGTCGTCTACACACACTTTCTTAAAGGACTCAACGTTGACAAAAATAAAGGCCATTTATTAATATACTCATCAAAGCTAGTGACATATTAATAAATTATTCAGCTAAGAAATGAGAAACTTATATTCTACTAAACATTCAAGCATGTCAAATACGCCAAGAATTCAATGGTCTGTTAAATTGTGAACAATGTCTTATACGAGCCATCTTACCGTAAGACGAAATTTAGGAACAAGTATATCTACTTGTTTGACTGCCTCTGTAGCGCAGTGGTAGCGAATGCGACTGCTGTGCAAGAGGTCTCGGGTTCGATTCCTGAGTCGGGCCAAATGTTTGTATGATCTGCAAATATTTGTTTCGGAGTTTGGGTGTTTTCTATGTATAACATGTATGTATTTACAAAAAAAAAAAAAAAAGTATATAAGTATTAATATCAGTTATCGAGTACCCATAGTACAAGCTCTGCTTAGTTTGGGACTAGATGGCGTTGTGTGTTAAAATGTCTGAACATATTTATATTATTATATTTATTACTAGCCTTTATATTACTTAATGAATTGAATTCTTCGAACATAACATTTAAAACTTGGTTACTTTGAGTTTAAAATATTCTTGTCATGCCACAAATTTGAGTGTAATTTTGCCTTGTGTGATATCAACCCTTGAAAAGGTTTAAAATAAATTTCTAAGAAATGAGTACTCGTATGATATTGGTGGCTTCAGCACTATCTGTACTTACTTAAACTATAAATATTATTAAGTCTATGTGCCTCTGTTCACAGAGGAATGTTTTATCGAACCTTCGTATTGTCCGGTTTATTTTATATTTCATACGTAAAATATCGAAGTATATAAGGAGTCATGACTTTTACAATCATCTTATTTAAATCTTCCAAAGAAAAACAAAATAAAAACATTTATTTTTGTGACGATTGTGAATTTTATTTAACATTTATATGCAGAGTAATTTCCAGAAACATAAAAATGCCACCGCTTTAAACTACCACATAATTACAGCGCAAAATGCAAATCTTGGACATTAGGATAGCTATAAATCCTTGGAAATGTTCTAATACAGTTCATGAGACGCTTCCTTTTATTCATAAGTATAATGTCTACGTACAATATAACACGGGCCCTCCCATCCATCTCCCAATATGTTCCACCGTAGTGTTTCGTAATTTGATTCTGCTGAAATATTTTACAGGGAAATTTCGTGACAAAAGACAAATGATGTTGACTACGGGAGGGGAAAACCTTAAATACATTCGTATCGTTGTAAACTGTGTTAACTTTACAATCATATAGACCTGTTGAACGGAATACAAGTCTTGTTTGTCGGAACAAACACATATAGTGATAGACAAAAATAAAAAAAAAAAGATTTTTGACAAATGTAGCGTTTCGACTTAGTGAAAAACTGTTGATTTTATATTATAAACAGGCAATTTTAATTTATTTATTTGTATCAGTATAGGTACAAACTTAAGTTTATTAATGACAATATTAAGACATTTCATTTGACGTCATGAGTTACTTCACTAGATATTATCTACTGAATTGTCTAGTTGAATGTAATTGCTAGTAAAACCTTTAAATTATCTCATTTTTCATTACAAAGTAGATATTTTGGTTATGGATCAATAAGTTTTGGAGAGGGAGAGACTAATAGTTTGTTCTATTGATAGATCGTAGCCTTTATTCCTATTATAGATTATGTACGATTATTTGCGAGCTGAAAATTATTCAGATTTATAGTGAAACTGAGAATTTATTAGTTATTCAAACATCGCGTCGTCTATAAAAACGCTTAAGTAAATAAGATTAATGTTGGTAGAGTTAGATAAAAATTTTGTCCATACACCTTAAATAGAAGTGAAACATAAAGAGAATCTAAAATTCGTGACTTATTTAAAATACATATAAACAAAATATAACCTTTATGTTGCTAAGTTCAGTGTTCGTTTCTTAACCATTCTTTTGCAAGAATAGGGTTAAACCCAATTCCCAATACACAGTTGCCATTTTCATACTCGGCGTTTCTTTTTTCAACGATGCTATTAAACGATGCTCCAAGTTACAGTAGTAGTAGTATACTTTTTTAATGAATTTATACCTTACCATCATAATCATAAGACTCAAAATTCGTTGGCGCAATACTAACATAAGGTTTTTTAAAGTTAGTTGTATCGAAGGGGTGCGTTTAACAAAAGGAGAGGCGTGTATTGAATGTCACATTTTGTATAGGTGACACAAGTTGCAAGAAAGTGGCTGAAAAGCTGTTGTATTATACGGCTGCAACCATTGTGAAGGCTGATCGACTTTGTGTACCTATGGACGGCTCTGTGAGGTAAAAGGAAAATATATTTAACATAAGCTACTTTTATGTTTTCGCTTTGTGTAAGTACGTAAGGTATAGACGAAAGACGTTGGCATAGGTTTACTTTGATACACTATAGTTTAATATAGAATTTTATGCTTTATAAAATCTATTACCCAAAAATAGGTCTAGAAATTCTTTATTATATTATGTATATAAATGTGTGTTTTTTATTAATATCTCAACTAATAAAGTCGGTAGTTATTTTGCTTGGTTCTAAATGTATTTTGGTTTATTTATTTATTAAAGCTCGAAATTGATCAGAATGAAACAAATCATTTCTATCTTGGTTAGAATAATGTATAGAAAAAACATTTGGAACTGCAGAGTGGGCTTTAATAATTGTACTTTGGAAGTGGTTACTTAGTAACAGATATCTATAAACACTTACTGTTCCTCTATTCTGAGTACTTTTAATAGAAAAAACACAATATTAGCAACTATCAATTAGCTATTTGACTATCGGAGCGCTCTTCTTTGCAAAAGACTTGTTGTTGTGCCCATAAAAATCTGATTGAGGCATCACTAATAATAATGTAAAAATAAGAATACATAACATATAATAGAGATAAAAATAGCGATATGCACAATATAATCAAAGTTAATAAGTAGGCTCGTTATCTTTGACAAATTTCTTGCACATTAAGAAAATATACGTTTGACGTAAAATAAAACTTTATAGATTCTTATTCTGAAACAATAAAAATTGTTATGTTTGTTGGGCGTTATGGAGAATCAATCTTAGTTTTGAGTAGCAGTTCTTAACTCTTGTTATTACTTCGAGAACAATAACATACACACAATATCAGAGAAGAGTATATTACTGCAATCTTGTGAGTATATATAACGTACTACTAGTAATTTCTTAACAAGAAGTGTAGGAGTTTATGAATAAAAAGGCTACTCAAACTTTCTTTATTGTAAGTATCTCTTTTGCTTAGCTTCAACCTCAGACATGAACACAAAACAGTTCCGAGTTTTTTAATAAAAAAAAGGTCAGCTGCAACCAGTAGAATTAGGACAATTGCCTGTTAAATGTCGCCCCTTGTCACCATCGGATTTCCCCTTTTTTATTAAATCTGGATTGCTGAAAAAAGTAGAAAACAACTCGGGTAGATAATGCTATTTGTTTGTCCTTTTGTTTTAAGTTTATTATTCAAGTTATTTCTATAGGTATGGTAAACAAATAAATAAACATACTTAGTAAGTAAGTATTTTTAATTTTAAAGCCTTTTCTTAATAAGGCCATCAACATTATTCTCTCGAGTTTATTGAAATTTGATACTTATGTGGCTACTTTCACATACAACGCAACAACAGAAATACACTACAGTGCTATCTACCGAAGATATGTCGAACTACGGAGTGACGAAGGAAACTAAGAAACTACCACCAACCCACCTGCCCACCAGGCATGATCACCTCGCCTGGTCGGAGGATCCTCCCTTTGTGTTGGAGGGACATGTGATCCGTTTCTCCACACTTACAACCTTAGGAGAATCATGATACAAGCACAAATGGGAAAGCACGACCGGGGAATGACACTATGACCTCTCAGATATCCAATATTAAGATACTGGTTCCTAAAATATAGTTTACACTAGTTCAGGGGTCAGATAATTCACATTAAATGTAGCTACCTAACTTCGTGTCAACAAATAAATAAAATAAATATGTAAATAAGGTGTTACTTTAATACTTTCATCAGGTGAGTAAGTTTATAATGGCCCAAACCCCCCCTAATCTTCCCTGAATCCGGGGATGAGTCAAAACCCCTTAACGCACTTAAAAGTATTGGCTTACAGGTCTACCTGCGTAAAAAAAAGTTACAAAAAAATCCGACTTCGAGAACTGAACCAAATTGAAATGGAGCCTTTATATATATATATATATAAAGGTTCCATTTCAATTTGGTGGAATATGTATATNTATAATAAGGGCAGCACCAGCTTTAAAAAAAAAAGAATTATCGAAATCGGTTAGCGTTATATAGAGTTTTTCGTCAATTTGTTGCGCACATACTGTATCCAAATTGAAGACTTATATGGTTTTCTTATGGATGACATTCAGAACTGGACCGAATTAAAATGGCACCACATGGGAAGCACCAGCTTTCAATAAAAAAAGAATCATAAAAAACGTTTAAATCAGTAAACAGTTGTAAAGTAACAAACCTAAAACAAATCAAATAAAAACAGTCCAATTGACAACCTCCTCCCTTTTTTGAAGTCGGTTAAAAATACAACGATTTTCAAACGCACTTTCTACGTACGGTACTTTACCAAAGAAATAAAATCTCATGAAGCTGATAATATCTTTATAATACTTCTAAGTTAACGAACATACAGCTTATAGTTCACATATCATTTTCTTTGTTTAATTAAAACAACCTTTTAATTCTCAAACAAAAGGTGGCAATGAAATTTTGTTTCGTGGAATATAAACCCAGCCATCTTTGGAGTAAAACTTGATATAAGACCGTCAGTAACTTTATTTTATTGTGTTATCGTAGAAACTAACTAAATTGAGTTATGAAAGTGGAGAGAGATTTATTGTGACGCCTTCTGGTGCTACTTTCTTTGAGCTCAGGGTTTTTACTATACAATTTTATAAAGAAAGAACAAGATTGCTTTGAATTCTTTTATCACTATTTTGTTTATATTATTTGGTAACGTTATGTATAAAAACTAATATAACCTGTGGAATATCTATATAATTTTAAGAGATAAATAAATTATCTAATAGACTCTACTCTAATAGACCATCAACCAACCATCTATTCGTGCTGCGAATTATGATACGTAATACGATGACGAGGTCTGCACTCCGGAAACGTTTGACCACAATAGCCATCACGTCTAATGTCTTTTTGATTCTGATTATACATATCCTATAATACTTACATACAACTTTAAAATCACACTTTTAATTCCCTTGCATTGCCGCCATTTGTACATGGTCATTATATTGTTTAGCTCAAATGTAACTGTATCAATTGGTGTACAATAAAGTTTATTCTGTTCTACTCTATTCTATTAATAAATATCATTGTCATCAAAGGTCTTGAACAGCCCATAATTATGGACAAACTTCTCCTTAGAAAGAATAAAAAAACTAATTAAAAAATTTGTTTTCGGGTTTTGTATTTATCAATTCAGTTATCTCTCGAGTACAGTACGAAGTTTGTGTATGAAAGGTACCTGGAATCCTTATACAAGAAGGTATTTCCATAAGTACCTTTCATATGTACCTGAGAAAAGAACTGATTTTTTTTTAAAGCTTACACGCATAAAAACTGTACAATTAAGGTGCTAATGCACAAGAAATGAATAAACATACATGGGATAAAATAGTTCAGAAAACGTGAATACTTAAATTTATTTGAATCCTTTTATACCCTATTTTAAGAAAAAACATTTAAAGTTACATAGTCGTGAAATATCTCTGATTTAGAGGATAACAGTAAAATTAATTACAGTCGGGCAGATAACTTTCTTATTTTCTTATCTGTGATAATGGATTGCTTAGGATTTTTCTTTATGCTGGCCTTTCATTACATTTAATAGGACCTAGTCTCAACAGCAAATAAGTCCAAATTACCAGATCGTATTGCTGGAAAGTTTGGATTTCTAATTTAAATTAAGTTTAATGACTGCTTTGTACAAATTAAGTACCTAAGTTATATTACCGTCCTTTAAAAAATAAATTCGTAAGAAATTTTCATTATCATCATAGATTTATAAAATCCAAGATAGCCTAACAATTTATCGCCAAAAATAAATAAATTACCCTCAATAAGCGTCAAATAGCGTTATGATAATAATGAGGATAAATATTGTGATAAATTTATGGAAAAATATTTGAATCTGAAAACGGCAACATCATAATTAACGTTATTTTCTCCGAAAAATAAACGTGTATGCCTGGCTGATTTCAAGATTAAATAAACGTAAAAGTAACTCAAATATAAATTAAAAATATTCTGTCTCAACGTAATTTGTCTCTATATTTTTCTTCAATACTCTTTGCACTGTCAACTACTACTGTTTCTCCGATACATTTTATTCCATTCTTATATTTCCTGGAAGAGGGTGCTTTTGGTATTGCCTTTTGTAATTTATATATTAATCATTTTCTATACTCTCTTGTAAATCTGTTATACGGTGTAAAATTAAACAGTTTTCTACCTATCAATCTATCTGTTATATTAAGTTGTATTCCTATGTATGTAATGAAAAACCTTTGGAAAACATTTAATCAAGATTATAAAAACTAATGTTTTTATAGGGCATTACATATACTTTATAAAACCCAAGGTCGTGATGATATACAAGTTATCACGACCTTGGGTTTTGGTTATCTGAAGCACAGTACCTTTAAAGGCGGTATGCGTACACTGGGTATCAACTTCTTCTTTTTTGTTGTTATTTCTAATAAAAAAATGATAGTTTTAGAACTTATTTTCAAGTTTATTTCTGGTTCTAATAAAATAAAGTTATGTCATTTACTACTATTACTAGGTTATTACGCATAACTAATCCAGATTCAAGTGCAACATCTCGAACATGCTTGGTTAGTTCTTCTTTGCTGATATCACTATGAGTCCAGTCATTAAATCATCGGTTCAAATCCAAGAATCCAAAAACAAAATTATGCTCATATGAATTACGCTCCGGCTTATCACGAGCTACAATACACTAGGTGTGAACAATGGGAAATTTATACTCAAGCATGATTGGCGATCTATGTTGACCCTTAAATAACTTTCGTAAATAGATTTTAAAAAATCTTCGTAATACTAGGATTTTCGTATCACCCTACCATATTTGAATCGAAAGCATTTCTGAATTTCATTCTTGTTATGTTGTACGTAGTTAGATCTACATAAAATTCAATTCGCACCTCGCAACCGTCCCTATAATCCTACGCCTGTTTAATATTCGACCCGTTTCGAGCCTAAATGGTAATGAGTTACCCAGTTTTAGCTAAATGAAGATTCTGTTTATACGATAGTAACTCAGCTAATCCACTAGGGCCATTGAAAACGCATTTAGCCTACAAGTAAGACGTTATTCTATCGATTTATAGGCTCAGGCTAAATTAAATGGATTTCTGTGAATAGAGTGTAGTCTGAAGTCGACTTGGTGTGAGATCTGAAAATACTCCCATCTAATGGGTGTTTTAATGAGTTTGCTTTGTTAAGCCTTCCATAACGTGATGAAAGAGTATTGTGTTAGCAATCTAATAAAACATTTTCATATCAAATTTAATGATATTAGAATTTCATATACTTTTTTTTAATTACAAATCCTTGGTAGTGACGTTAAGCAGTTTTGTTTCTATTTCAACAATAACAATAATATACTGCATGTCAGTGGCATATAAAAAGTACGTTTATTGTTTATTATCATATTTACTAACAATAAAATATAGAAAAAAAAACTAAAGAAGTTTACAATACGTATTTATTGACCGACTCTAGTTTACATAGTTTACATAAATAAGTAATAAATAAAAAATTTCGGATATTTTAACACACAACGCCATCTAGTCCCAAACTAAGCAGAGCTTGTAATATGGGTACTACTAGACAACTGATATTAATACATTTATACTTTTTTTTGTAAATACGTACACATTATACATAGAAAACATCAAACTAACAGAACTCTGAAACAAATATTTGCAGATCATACAAGCATTTGGTCCGACTTAGGAATCGAACCCGAGACCTTTAGCTCAGCAGTCGCATATACTACCACTGCGCCACCAAGGCAGTCAAACATGTATATACTATCTTTTGCCAGCAGCTTCACTCATGTAATGAAGAATAGCCCATGTCCTTTCTCAAGAATCAAAGTATATCCATGCAAAATTTTATTGAGATCGCTGCAGCGGTTTAGCAATGTGTAACGTAATAGACAAGCAGGCAGGCAAAGTTACTTATGAATTTATAAATTAGTATGCATGAAAATTTTCAAGGGGAACCAGTGGTGAAAATTAAGTATTAAGGAGGGTAAAAGAGGCTGGTGATAATTACTTCTTGTAAATGACTGTATTTTGCTTAGGTACTTATTTACTTTCAAACGTAAAAAATAGAAGTACAGTACAAGTACTCATGTTCTTTTATTAAAAATAAAAAATATAGTTTATGCTTCAAGGCGGACATATTTAGTTTGGATATGACTTGGGTATCCATCCATCCATATCGTATGATATAACGAAATCAAAAAGTCTTAATTGATTAAGACTTTTTGATTTCGTTATCACACGAATGAACTCTATCTTAAAGTATAATTTGTTAGTATTTTAGTAACAAATGTTATACAACAATATGTAAGTTATAGAACATCCAAAATAATATTAAATCGAATGAAATTACTTTCGATGTACACTGTGTGGGTACGACAATACGACATCAAACAGAACCTTAGGCTATATAAATGTGTTAGTTTACTTTGGTATTGTATGACATAATAAATAATATTTTCAAACAAATCAAATATCTTAAAAAGTTAAAACCAATAAGGACACCGTTTGCAATTTAAGTTCACTAACCTATGTAACGGAACGTAGTGGCCACGGCGCATGCGCCGTAGCCACATAAAGGAGGTAACATAAGTGCGTGAACAAACCGCGACGTATATATATAGCTTACGTCATTAAAGTAGATATGTAATAATAGCACATGTATGTATGCACCATAAAAAGGATCTTTAATAGTCATAATAATAATCACAAAAATGAAAATCACAAATTTTTCATTTGGGTCATCTCGTGTCGAGGTTACAACTGGAAGAGTACTATCTCTATTAGAATCCAAAGATAGATTTTTCTCGTATCCTCTGGACAGCTTGTACAATAAATTGACTATGGACAAATACGAGTATTCCCATATTAATTCAACATATGTACGTAAAGCCAGGGTAGTGTTTCCTCGGCATTCGCCATTAATTTATATCATATCCGTGTATTTACTATCTGTATAACCAAATCGAGGCATTGTTATTAACTATCAAACCTAACTAACGTTTTCGGTCACCATAAAGTAGTTTTTAGCACTTATCCGTACAAAATACCTTTAATAACCAACCATCACGAAAACCATCACGAGGGATTTCCCGCCAGCACGGCACCTAATTCAAAGAAGCGCGTGCGACGTGAGACACGATCAACATTTGCCGATATATATATATATATATGTATATATATATATATATATATATATA
>PKRV01002075.1:312017-493693 GCA_003709505.1 Hyphantria cunea | reverse complement strand
TATATATATATATATATATATATATATTGTATAAAGTAATTCATTAAGTATCATATAATCATAATCATATAAAGTAAATAATCAAAATTCAATAACTTGTATTTCAAGTAGGCCTTTCCAGGTACTTTTGAAAAGTGACATTGATGATTCTAGTTGCTCTGTTCCAAACTGTCATTCCTGTAGAGCAGGAACAGTCAAGAAAGTTCATAGTTCAAGTTACTTTTAAAAGCAGATTTTCAATTTTCATGTTCATTATGATGTATGTATGCAACAATAACGTAAAATAACAGATTGGAACCTACTTTTAAAGAATAAAAAACCCATGGAAAAAGGAAATCTGTAAATTTACTTAGATTTACCCTATAACATAAAATATATCAACACCATACACTAACTTTGAATGTTAAATATTTGTTCATTCAAGCAAACTTACACAATACCGTACAAGTTTCACAACAATCATCATCACGTAATCGAAACGTGAACCCCAAAATCACATTTCTACGTTAACGCGTACAATTGTTTCGCTTTCCGCTGTAAAGCGCCAATAAATTAGTTGTGTACAAAAATTTTCCGGTAAAGGATTTTAATGAATTTTTAAAACGGTTCCGGACCCGTATCGCAACAACTTTAATTAAAACCCTAGCGGCGTAAAAACAATGACGATTTCAAAATAACTGTTCAAAAAACAGTTAAACGCAGATTCTGTTTAGTTTTGTTCCGTGTACGTCGAACAGATGTTATACGGCACTCGGGAGTTATATGTTGTTTAAAAACTTCATTGTCATGATCCAATTTATTTTTTTTATGATATGGGTGGCAAACGAGCTGACGTGATTTTATTTTCTCCCACTTTATTTAAACTCAAAATAAATTTCAAATAATATTTGGACTCATTCTATTAACTAACACCATTATTTATTCAACGACGGAGAAATGAACGTTCCTGATTATAAACCACCACCTTTTGTCAGCGGATTGTAATAATATATACTGTGTTAAACAATTCAGGTATCCCTTGAGAGCAGGAACTCTCCCTCCTTTTAAGGATGATAGGTGCCCTATGTCCTTTTTCATACCCCTGCTTCATGACGGTGGGTGAAATATTGTTATTTAAGGGGTGAAAGCGTAATGAACCAAGAGTCTGACGGAGAAGGAGAATGTTAAAAGTATCCTTGTAAAAGTTAAGTATTTTATCGAATTTAACGAGGGAGGTTAAAAAATTAATTTAACGACTGTAGTTGTATTATACCAAAAACATTTCAATATAAAAGATTTGTAGTAGGTACTAAAAGTAAGTTGAATACTAAATTCAACTTACTTTTTGCAATAATTTATTTCTATCTTAACCGTATAACCCTAATCAAATAATCATAAAATTTTGTAAAATTTACACGGTAATTAAAATAGTAAGCCTAATGAACTTCATATTACATGCGATAAATTTGATCCTATTAAAGTACGTAAAGACCCCGTAGTTGAAATAGTATTCGCTTCTACGGGTCTGAAATAACAATATAGCTTGTTTTATTCTTATATTTTTATCAAAAGTAATCATCATTTTATCAATAGCATTTTATCAATAGTAATCGAACTAAGAACGGACTGAGCTAAACTTTCACCACAAAAAAGTGAAACCCTAATGGATTTGTAACCAGCCTGACACTAAAGAATTCTCTTTGACGATAATGCACCTGCATTAAAGATACTACCTCCACATTCCCCTAAAGATATAGAGTTACGTTCATCTTAATTATGTGGAGTTATAGCTAGGATTAACTGTCCCCTTTTAATCTCCAGATGAAAGCTGATGAAACCTTTTTGCGAGGTCGGTAGGTAGAAGAACGCAATTCCGGACCTATTAAGTATTAATAGCAAATGTGATGTATAATGGAAAGGGTTAAGCGATTTTATGGCATCCTATATCTGATCTCTACTGAAATAATGAGGGTTAGACTATAACTAATTGCTTTTTCTCAAGATATTCAAATTGTATATTTAATTATTCATGAGAAGATAACTCTTAACAGAAATACGCAATTACAAAGTACCCTTCCATCAAGATAAGATTTTTTTAAACGAGTACAGAGTACATTTCGTGTGGCGGAAGTTGGGGAGTGACTCGAAAATGGAACGGAAATAGTAAAACGGAAATGACTTCATTCCAATTCTAAGGAGTCTGGTGTTGTTTGTAAGACCGGCACCTCGATAGATATGCATCCAGAGGGGACTTAGTTAATTTTTAGTGTTTTTATTAAAGTTAATAAGAAGTAAGTACATTTCTTATTTTTTTATGTTTGCTATCTCGGAACTTTCTACTGGGTGAACCGATTTTAAAGATTCTTTTTTTATTTAAGAACTTCCCGCGTAGGCCCATTTCAATTTGGTCTAGTTCTTAAAGTCGATCTTTTTGTTATTTTTTTTTTGTTTATCTCCTTTATTTGTAGGATCTCATCACTCTTGTGAACTTGTTTAATAATAAGCTAACATTAAAATTGGTTCAACGTTTTTTTATTCGGTTTTAGAATAACCGCTTTTTACTAAATGCATATGTATGACAAATGCGGTACATATACCAAACTAACATTTTTACAATTTTAGTCTATCTTTCTGTCTGTTTGTTACGGGTAATCTCTGGAACGACTCTACCGATTTCAAAGGGACTTCGAATGGCAGATTGCTGATGATATAAGGAGTAACTTAGGCTGCTTTTTTAAAATAGGTACGCCCCGCCAAGTTGCCCGCTTTTACAACAACAAACGCGAATAACACCGCGGGGCTCAGCATTTACATTATATTTTTAATTTATTTATTTTTATAAAGTAGGTACCAAAGTTTATTGAGAAGTTAATTTATTAAAATTTACCAATTCGAATTAATTCTTTTTTTTACCATTTAAATTTGACGAAGTACATACACCTAGGTAATCTATCGGCAATCATCATCCGGTGATCACCTAGGTGATTTATGGGCAAAAATAATTTTCCATAGTCCACCTAGGTGAGCTAGACGGGTGGACCACGGGCAACAAAAGAACTTTATAATATCAATCCAAAATAACGAAAATTGATTCAATAAATTTTCTAAACTATTTTATTTTCATTCAATTAACATCAAGCTAATGCATTCAACTAACATCAACACGCAAACAATATAAAAACGATCATAGTTTGCCTATTGCACTTATAATTTTTAGGACTCACATCCATCTAGTCCCAAACTAAGCAGAGCTTGTATTTTAGGTACTGGACTGGATAACTGGTATAAATACATGTATACTTTTTTAAAAATACAAACATATTTATGATTGCTTGTATTTTGCACACTTCTTAGTGCCTTAAAGTGATGTAAAGTATCTCTATGATTTCTTATAAGATATACTCATCTATTTATTAATAGGATGAAAAAAAATATATAAAATATATTTACGTGAAGCAAAAACTTTGTACCCCTTTCTACGAAAATTGCGCGGACGGACGAGTTTCGCACACTCATAGTATATATAGAGAAAGAGTGCAGAATGCTATTTTTTTTTAATTATGCTTAAAATAAACATTAAGTTAATGAAATACCATTCCAAACACTATTATGCGTATGATACGCATGTCAAAGTAAGCAGATGATATTTTTTGTCTATACTGTCATGCCAAATTTCATAAGTAGCCATGATGAAATCTTTGAGTAAAGAGGTGTAAAAATTAAAAGAATTATGGTCGAATTTTGACCTCTGTTAACTAGTATCTAAAATTACAACCTACTCAATAGCTAAACTGCAAATAGCATATGTAAAATGCCAGCCTTCGGGGTAAATGGACTGGCTCTAAAGATTGCTACTATGGTAAGGCTATGGCCTAATAAAGCACAGCTTTTAATTATTTCTTTCATTATTTTTCATCTTGTGGGTCAGCTTAGCGAAGCTTTCCTCTATTCTTACTTACGAATTAATTTGATAAGATTGAGCTTTAAGTATCTATTATCAGTATATTTATTTAAGTCGTTTGCCTCTGAATGCTATGCATGAGCACAAAGTTGTATCATAAAAAAGTAGATTAAGCTTTTATGATTTAAATTAACAATAAATCTTCAATATCAAGTTAGAATACCTTTTGTATGCAAATATAAACTGGAACTAAACTCAGGTTAATTTCAACATTCTAATTGTTTGCCATAAACCTGTTTGCAGAGGGTTGTTGAGCATAATGTAAGGACTATGGGACGAATGGGATCCGGTGAAACGGTGCGTAAACCAACAATGTCGGTCCTTTATGGTTATTCCATAAAGTAAATAGTGTTTTCGCAAACATCGAGGGTAGAATGCTAGCCGGAATTCGTCTATGACTGTCTATGACCGATTAGTATTGTTAAAATCATTCTTTAGTTCATAAAAAGAATTAGTTAAAATAATCATGAAGTTGAACTATGAATATTTTCATTATTATGTTTCTTAAAACACTGCTAGGTATATATGGCGAGTATTCATATTTTTAATATTAATAATTTGTATATATGATGGCTAGTCTCAACGGAGATCAGCCAACTTCGCAGGAGATATTATACTGCACTAGTGTGTGCGCAAACACAGGTGCACTCTCTGTTCCCTTTCACTCATAATCCGACAGGACGGTTAACCGACACGACCGAGGAGAGATCGGGCGCAGGACCGACAGCTTTACGTGCTCACCTACTACTATATCTATATTATTATTATAAATTTGAAAGTAGCCCTGTCTGTTACGTATTCCCGGGTAAACAGGTGCACCGATTTCAATGATGCTTAGTGTGGAGAAACTTTGGTTCCTGAAGAAGGACACAAGTTACTTATTTCCATTTTAACCAATATACACGCCGACGGAACCGCGTGAAAAAGTTAGTAAAGCTATAATATGTAATTGATAATAATCAGTCGAAATAATAATTTTAGCACCTCTAGGTTTACATTTTTCGTTGTTTTATAATTTTTCCGTCGATCAAATGTTTTTCATTTTAAATATAAATCGCTATTTGTTAAAATATTTCAAGTAAGTATATGAGTAACGTGGGAGAGCCACGCTTCGGCATGAATGCTTGACCGGAGTAATACCACGGCCTAACAGAAAACCGGCATGAAAAAGCGCCTGCAGTGGGTTTCACCGAATGAGTGAGGATACCGGAGGCCCATACCCCAATCTCTCCCCCTATTCCCATTTTCCTCCCCATCCTCCAAAGGCCGGTAACGCTCTTGTGACGCCTCTGGTGCTGCAGATGTCCATGGGCGGCGGTAATCGCTTACCATCAGGCGATACGTCGCTCGTTTCGCGATTCCATAAAAAAGAGTATATCTTTTAAGATAAATATTTACATATATGATGATGTAACAACCTAACCATTAATCTACACATTTCAGTGACTCATAATCTCTTAGCTATGTACTTGCAAATACATGTTCTAAGTAGTGGCCCGCCAGGCATGATCATCTCGCCTGGTTGGAGAATCCTCTCTTTGTGTTGGAGGAACATGTGGTCCGTTCCTCCATAAGTAATACATAAAATATCGCAAGATAGTTATCGCTGACGGGAGTATGTTTGACGAACCTTTTTTATTTCCTGTTTTGGGTCTTCTTTCTTTAGTGAAACACTATAGGGAGTCTTTGCAACTTCTTAAACTCTTCATGTTACTTTATTTATTTTTACAATTCATCAACAGATTTATCTGTGATTTATTTAATCTCTACAAATATATCTACAGTAATTAGAAAGATTCACCGGCACTGGCCACATTGCCACATTGCCGCATTGCGTAGGAAAACTCAAATACACACAACTGCCTTGATTAACATGCCACAGTTGTATGCAAATATATACTCATTGCTATAAAGGGTACGGCAGATGCCCTCCAGGGCCCTGTTAGGAAAATTGACGCGAAACAGGGAGGCGTAACGAGGTTAGGCTTCACGGTTTAACCCGTGATGCTCGAAATACCGTCTCGGCTTCAAGATGACTCTATCTTATAAATTAATATTTGGATAGAAATATATCAGTTTATAATAATCAACAATTTTTTTCCATGCATTTTCGAAAAATAGGCATATTGACATTTATTGTACGAATGGCGTAGTAGTTTAAGCGCCGCGATGCCATTTTCTACTGCGCTGGGTGTTGTAAGTTTTAACCTGTTGTGTGTATTGTTCAACCACAAATTATTGTTCTGAGTCTTCTTTGCGTTCGTTTCATGTACATTTATAAAGTGATACAGGTCATATTGCTGTCTTTAAAAAAATGATAAATGAAATAAACTATGTTTGTTAATTTTGCAGATATTTGGTGTATATATCAGTACAAAATTCAAATTTCTTAGATTATTTTTGAAATGTGTATTACAAATGCAGTAAAACCTTTACGTGTCTTTATTTTACGTTTTTCAGAATAGGTTCAGAATGTTGGCGGCCAGATGTCATGATTACCATATTGGAACTAAGCCAACCGAATTTTATCACTTGCAGGAAAGATTTCTTAAACCTTTCGAACTCATTTTAACAACATTTACATATAAAACAGCTTATTTGAAAAGATTTAACTACATTCTATAAGTAAATGCAGATAGATTGAGAACGCTTCATCTTCTTTAAAAAAAGAAAACATTTATGGGGAAAATTAATCCTTTGTAGTTAATCTATACAATCTCACGTGGCCGTGTAATTGAGGCTCAAGATGTTGATTGGAACCATAAAAACCTATTATAAATAAAGTCCCTGAAAGCAGATTCACAATAAAACCAAAAGATTGTTCGTTAGAATCCGATATTAAAATTCCACCCTTTATTTTAGGGGAGTCAATAGATTGAAATGAAAGCCAGAAAGCAAAGGAACCCTGCCTATTTATACAGGAATTTGTGAAAGATCTCCACGATATTTAAATACTTACAAAAATTCACTCCAGAAATAATTGTGAGATTTCATTTATTCATTTGATTTTCAATGAGATACAAGTAAATTTGTAAATTAATCGTATTGTGAATGTTTTAGAATAACATAACTTTGCGGTGTTTGGAAAGTAAATGAGCAATTCCGAAAACTATATCTCGTCCGTACCATTCATGAAATTTTATATAATATGAAAAATCTGATAATAGTGATAATATGTTACGAATTTAAAAAATGAAAATAATTTTTAAGGTTTCTGGTTTAAGGTTCTCTGTCAAACAATAGTAATCGGCCTCTTTGTACGTAATAGTTTAGTTACCCATAGAGGAAAGAAATGCTTTGGATGTTATATCAAATTTTTAAGCGTTACCGCTATAAAATTAAAATTCCACAACTATATTTAAAAGAGGAGATCGTTTTTTGTTTTTGCGAAAGACGGTCCCCATTTCATGTCATCCACATTTTTTATATTTTTTATCATTAATTCCATCACGACGACGAAGACTTAAAGACTCGAAGGCTTAGAATTGAAGACTTGAAATACTTGACTTTGGCAGAAATAGCTGATCCGGCTGATTGCCATATCATCAAAAGAAGAAGAAGTATATTTAAAAGCTTTTGATTTTGAAAAGGGTATAGATAGAATTATATCAAGATTCAAAAAATTAGAATTCATATAATCAAGACACTAAGTAACATTTATGAACGTTAAATTGAAGTTCAAAAATCATAGATCGACACAAACAGACGCCACAGTATGTATAGGATTATCAAGGTAAATTAGGTGAAAACATCAAAATCTACTGCGTGCTTGTGTCGATCTATAACTTACATCAAAAGACGTAGAGGCTTATGAGAAGACTACTGGTAAATAAACTCAAGCTCACTCTTTTTAAACGTTAGAAATTAAAGTAGAAATAGATATACAGTGTTACTGAAACATGAAAGGTGAAGAGTATGCAAGCTGCAAACAACGATCCTAACAGTTTATATACTTAAATATAATCATATTGGAATGTGTGATTTCCTACATTGTATGTGTGTTATAAGGAACCAAGGTGGTGGTTAATATTAACGCCTTTTAATTAAATTATTCACAAAAAGTTTTGCTCTCAATCCAACCGTCTCAATGAGGACCTCCCTCGCTCTGTATAACCCCTTGTTCAAGAACTTGGGGGACAGTTAAGGAACTGAATGTAAACTATGTTCGAAAATCTCAAGAGAGTAATAGAATACAAGACTAAATGCAAGTTTGTCGCGGTTCTAAATAGTTACGATCCATTTATTGTTTAACTTTGAGAAGGAGGGATGCCTGAAATTTAGCAAGCAACAAGTTTCAAAATATTAAAACCTTTTTAAAATATTTCCTAAAATTAAATGTAATCTTCATAAGGTATTTCTGGTATTTTATTTGATGTTATATTGATGGTTTTTTTTTATAAACCAAAGGAAATAGCTCAGTTACTATATATATTAATAGATATTAAAAAAAAAAATGCAAAATAAGAAGATACCAAGTTTACACAAATTCGAAATATGGCAAGCATCAAAAGGCTCTGTATGAAAGAACCCTTTTAGTTTTCAGTTGATTATGACAAGAGATAAACCAGAAAACTCGTTAACCACGGAACTCGTTTACATTTAACCTTTCGGTCAATATAGACACACTTTTGGCTTCATCAAAGAGGACATTCAAAACTTGCAGACTGACGTGGAGGTTAGTTTAGAAATTACAATTCTACATGGCACTTTCTTTCACATTGATAACTATGAAAAAATTTGCAGCAAATTCCAATACTTTAATCTTCACAAATCTCACACGCTAGCGGCGGCATTCTGATTCCAAACTAAACAAAGCCTTTATCTTTTCATTTTATAACTATACGGGTGCTGCTGATAAAAAGATAGACATAATATAAAAGTACAATGTTAGTTTAAAACAAAAGAATACAGAAAATTGGTCTGCATGATAATAAATCTTGGTATCAACACCTAAGTAAATAAGATATGTTTACCGAAACCACTGAAAGGGCTATCCATAAACAGATACTTTGTGTATACATTTTGAATAATTCAAGCTTGCACCCCTTCGACAAGGGTTCATTATCCCCACGTACTAGATCAGGAAGTGAGACTCAAGTTAGGGGTTGAGGTAAAGGAAAAATGTGTATCTGGCGTGTGACGTGACTATACATATTTCTTTATAAGTACCCATAAATTTACAAGATACTAGATTATGCAATAGTCTCTGAATAATGACAGTTTGCACTATTTTATTTCTTACATTATATATCTGTTAATTTTTTGCATATTCACAGGTGAAAACAAACTTACACAATTAAAAAATTTTAACTGAGAACTAGTTTTGTTGACATGTCGATGATACAAGGGCCATATGGGATAAACAAAAAAACTATTGAGTTTAAAGTGTAAAAATATAATTTCAACATTACTTGAAAAGCGATTTTTTATTTACATTCATGAAGACACTTAAAATATTTTAGAAATGGAACCAAGGAGCACATCAATTCCTATTTCTTTAGAGAAATGAGTTTATTTTTTCAAAATATTCGCTAAGTCATAACACGTATATTATTAAACTTAGGTACATAATATTTAAACTCAGTCAACTCGTCAATTCTATTAGTATTACTAAAAAGATTATGCTTCTATTTTTCAGATGCCACTTTCTTCGTAACAGCTGCAGACAATCTCGAGACACACACATTTGATTGAAATGGCAAAATTGCGATCATTAGGGTACCTGCGATATGATCGACTATTTGATACTCGTGGCTGAATAGTCCCTGAATAGTCCTATCTTGATTGAAACTATTGTACATTTCAAGTTGTTTAGGGTTGATTTGAATGTGATAGTACTGGATATGTTCCCTGAATGCTTGTAATAAGTGTAAGCCTTCCTTGATTAGCATTAAAACTGTTTTGTTTCACTATGTTTGCCCTTTTCTTGTCTTTTTACTGACATTCTTAGTTTCAGAATGGTATTTTGAAATGTTTGAAATCTTTTAACCTCCACTTTTCTCAAATATAATTTTTATCTTGTTTCTGTTCTCAACTAATCAACCACTTTCATTCAGATATCAAAGAAATAGAATACTTATGGCATTACAGAATTTAAAAATACTAAAATTAAAATTTTAATACCTGAAATAATTTCAACGCTTCAGCAATTCATTTATGAGAATTTATAACGAGTACCAGATCTTACTGAAGTAATAAATTTTGATTTCATTTCATTAAATCTAACCTGAATCAGTTCGCTATTAATTTTAACCAAAGGTTCATGTTCAAGTTATATTCATTCAGAAGTGCTTACACAAAATTGTTTCTAGTTGCCAGCAAATTAAGGCCACCAATCAACATCACTAAGCCTGCCAATATTTCAGTACCAGACTTTTTAAGCTATAAAATTATAATTAAACTAGCTGTTGCCCGCGGCTTTGCTCGTGTTGAAGTTTATTTTAT
Source organism: Hyphantria cunea (assembly GCA_003709505.1). Classification (NCBI taxonomy): domain Eukaryota; kingdom Metazoa; phylum Arthropoda; class Insecta; order Lepidoptera; family Erebidae; genus Hyphantria; species Hyphantria cunea. The sequence goes on along the minus strand of PKRV01002075.1, from coordinate 483,309 downwards.
ATGTATTTAATTAAAATTATGTAAGTATTTATTGATAATTTATTCATGTTTTATTACGTATTTATTTTATTTTTAATCAATAACAAATCGTTGGCTTTAAAGTTCTTATAAATAACTTTAATACAAATTTTCGATCCTTATTTTAGCCGCTTTAGAAGTATAACTCCCACAAATGCTACAAAAAGTATACATTTATTTGTAATTAAAAGCCTGTAGACAAATTTTCATGCCACTAATTTAAAAAATGACGGAATTCCAGACTAATCTAAATTCCCCCCTATATATATTCTTCCCCTTAGGCTTAGGGATAGAATATCCAAAAACGCTCAAATAGGTATCTACTCATTTTTAATCAGTAGCATACGAATAGTTTAATGTTTCTATCTTAAAAAATGACGGACTTTCATACAAAATTTCAACCCCTATTTCAGCCCCTTAGGCATAAAATATCCAAAAACGCTTAAACAGGTAATCTACTAATTTTTTATCAGTAGCCCACAAATATAGTTTCATGTTTCTAACATAAAAAATAATGGACTTTCATACAAACTTTCAACCCCTATTTCACCTCACCCACTTAGAGGTTGAAATTCCAGAATCCGGCGACTGGGTCTCGAGATGGCTCTGCACAAATCAGAGGCTTTATTCACGGGCCTCGGAGCAAGCCACCTGATCGACTCAGCCTCATAGTAGGAGGCATTCGCATCGGCATCGAGCCTTTTATGAGATACCCGGGGCTCATGCTCGACGGCCGATGGGACTTCGGACACCACTTTCGAAGTCTGGTCCCCAAGCTGGTTGGCGCAGCGCGTGCATTGGCACGGTTGCTGCTAAGCATGAGGAGGCCCGATGACTCTTGCAGGAGACTTTATGCGGGGGGTTGTGCAGTCCATGGCCCTTTATGGGGCCCCAGTGTGAGCGGAGGCCCTGAGCGCTAGCACTATTGCGATATTGCGATGGCTGCAACTGGTGCTGGCAAGCAGGATCGTAAGGGGGTACCGCACGATCTCTTGTGAGGCGGCAAGTCTCCTGGCCGGAACTCCACCATGGGACCTGGAGGCGAGAGCCCTTGCAGCTATTTATCAGTGGCGCAAGGAGGAGTGGGCAGGGCGGCAGCACGGAATCCTTTCCTTCCGACTAACGCAGGTCCTTTCCTAGCTGTAGGAGCCATTCTGCCTAGCTTAGAAGCTTGGATAAGGAGGACCGATTGTGTCACCTACCGATTGAATCAGATACACACCGAAGCATCGGTGAGTATCTGAATCGAATAGGACGGGATGCCACAGCACAATGCTACCACTGAGGGTCCAAACAGGACTGCACTCAGCACACAGTGCAGGACTGTCCTGCGTGGGAGTCCAAGCGTCGAGTCCTGGTCGGACAGATTGGACAAAACCTGTCACCGCCAGCATCGATCGCGGCAATGTTGGCGAGTTATTTTCACTTGCTCTTTTTTTTACTATTAAAAATCTCTTTTTTTTTCAAGAGAAAAAAGAGCGCCTGTGGCTAAGCCCAGTGCAAACTGATCCAATGGTTAGGTAATTCAAACATATTTACTTAATACTAATCCATTATCACGTTTATATCCAGAATAACAATAATACCTTTCAAGAGATCAAAAATAAATAAATAAAAAGAGTCGTGGCATTCAAAGGTTTCATTGTTTAGTATCGCTAGTGAAATACTACTAATTAGTATAAACCCACTACTTTTTTTCTAAATTTAAACTGTATTACATTTGTGTTGTAAACCGATACTATACATCGATATCGAGTCTCTTATACTCGATGTCTTCGATATTGTAGCGACTAATAATCATGGACATAAGAGTTGGTGCACTACCAGCAAAGGCATCGTCGACAGTGCCGCGACCGATTTCCGATTGCGCCGCTTCTTTATCAAAACAAAAAGCCCTTCCTATTTTAAAGCTCTCAAAATGATTGTTTAGCAAAAGTAATACTTTAGTTCTAAAGATGCTAAAAAAGACAAACTAAAATAAAGTTTTACAAAAAATTAAATAAGTAGAATATATATATTATATGTTGTTGACATTTATTCTGAAACTTTTTAGTTTTTTTGCAAAGCCTGTTAAAGGTTTTAATGTAAAACTATCTTTCAGAGAACTATTTCCAATGTATAGAAAACCAAAACAAAAATAAAAACATTTTATACTAACCGTACTTAGAAGTTTCACTCGCGTTTATGATCACTATATCGCTCACAGTGTCTATCAACGTGATATCAACGTGATATTGTGCAACTGATAACGTTCCTTCAGTATTGGTCATTTCTTGCACTTCATTTAATGATTTTCGAGGTTAGAACGTTCAAAGAAAACAGGCTTAAGGTTTTGCGTTACTAGTATAAAAACAATAAGATCTCTATCACGAGTCTAAGGTTTTCTAGCTGGTACCGATAAACTCATAAGAAGAGGACAAAGTTATCAAGGCACGTGTTAACCTTTACAGAGGGGATTTTTGGAAACCGTTTTCTATCTCTTCGCGGATTAATTAAACATATACATTTTGAAGGTTTGACCTATAAAACCCAAGATTTCGCGTTACAGTGATTTAGGTAACCCTCTTAAAGTGAAGAAAGACGGTACGCTAAAGCTTATTCTGTGTATACAATAAATATTCAATAAAACATTTTTGCCTAAACATTATGAGACAACTCTTACTACTAACAAGACATCCACTGTTAATATAATGATTACAAATTAATTTGTAAAAGTGTAAAGCAAAAAATAATTTCTGTAGGCCATTTTCTTCATAAAAGTACAAAAAGTTTATAAATAAATATACGCGATAAGTGGTATAATTAAACGGCGAACCCTGTTTAATTTTACCACTTATTAGCTTACTTTTACATTACCTTTACATAAATTTGCAATTTCAGTGACACGGCCATGATCCGTTATCAGTAAAATACCAATTCTTGCCACTTTGATGACAGTAGGGTACTGGGTAGTAACAATAATATATTACCAACATTCCACTAACTAAGCCCTCTTCAGATAAACAAAAGTGATCGTATTTTATAGCCGCTAAATTTAACGGTCCCCTATTTTATTCTTAACCAAATTACCCAAAATCACATAAACACGTTTTTGTTTTTATTAGCTTGACCTCTTAATCCAGGATCTAAACCCAAAATACATAAATAACAGTTTTCACCAAATAAGTAGCTTTATATTCTACAAAGTACCCGTGGGGTACTTTACAGCGATTTACTGATGTTTGAGCCACATCGACCGGCTGTCTAGAAAAATGGACGCCCATGCATTAGCGCGCGGGGGGTTAAAACGCTTAACTTGGAGCGCGTTTACGATTTGGGTTGGTTTTATTCAGAAAGATATCGGAAAGTAGTATGTATGGGGAAGTTGATCCTAATTTTCGTCCTTATAAAAATGTAAAAACATTATAAAGAGTATTTTTTTTCACAGTAAATATAAATTTTCAAGACGTTTCGAATGTATATTGAGAATTAACTAAATAACTAATTATGCTGTTGTTATATCTAAAAGGTATTGTTTTCGTGAAATAAGCAATCTAAAGTAACTTTTACTATCCTTCGCTACTATTATCTCGTGTCTGCAAATAAGCAAACCAGGTCGTCCCGTACCAAATGTTTGTATGATCAGCAAATATTCGTTCTGGAGTTTGGGTGTTTTCTATTTATAATAAGTATGCATTTACTAAAAAAAAGTATATATGTATTTATGTTAGTTGTACCCATAGCATAAAATATGGTTAGCTTTGGACTAGATGGCTTTATGGGCCAGATATCGGAAATATTAATTTATGAGTTAGAAATATAATCATACTCGTTTAACAAATCAAATAACTTTAAGAAATTCTAATCTAATAAATTTTCTCATTACGTTTAATTAATTTGTGCCTTTAATAAAAGTCTGACTCATGAATGAAAAACGGTAATGACAATTCATCAACATCCTTAGTTTCTATATCTTTAGCTACGTTGGGGTGTTACTAAGCTGTTTAGATCTGACAGTGCCAGAATGAAAGCAGACACCTGGAAAGTCCTTTACGGTAAAGAACTATATGCATATTACTGCACAAAATTACTACATTTTTTTCGGTTATATGCATATAGTTCTTTAGTCTAGACATGAATAGTTTTAGTCATATTTTAGAGAACTAATATAGATATATAACATATTTTATCAGTCAAAATGTTAAATATAAATCATAACAAATAACTTAAAATGTTCCTGATACTGTTTCTGAAAAAAAGGAATCTGTTTTGGCAATTTTATATTTAAAACGAATTTCATATAAAATTTGACTCCAGGATGCTTAAACTAAAACGCAAAGTGATAATTCTTTCAAAAGTATCAAGTTTATACGAATTCGTGTCTGTTACTTTAACAACATCATCCAAGAAGAATATAAAAACACACAATTCAATACTCTAGTGAATGGCTGTACCAATTTCTAGCTGATGGCAATAACCGCCAACAATTGCTTTGTGTTGCTTTCAAAAGAAAAATAGTATACCACTAGATTGCTTTCGAGCCCTTGAGGTTGTCAGATGGGAGGGTTATTTACATCCTATTGGAAAAAAACTTGCGTCCTTTTATTTAACCAGCCCGGGGACGCGTGAAAGAAATGTATTTATTTATACTTTTTATTCACGAAGGAAAATATATGCGGTTTTCGATGGCATGTAATATTTATATCTTTTGAGAAGAGAGTCAACAAACACTACGAAAAACTAATTCTACAGACGTTTCATTGCGCAATATGTATGAATACAAAATTAATATTTTAATTCTACATGGGTTCTGACATAAGCATAGAAATTTTAATAAAATTGTTACTGCAGACGTACAGTCGAAATTTATTCATATGTATAGATGTAAAAATATAATACGCCAACACATGTTCGCTGAAAGAAATGTTATTAAAGTTACGGGCTTAAATAAAAAGCTTTTTCATAAACTCTTATACAATAATATAGGGACTTCGTATATTATCATGACACCGTGTTACATAAAAGAAATACCTACAAAAGTCACTTACATAAAAGACCCAAAAATAAATTTAGACGTAAAACGTAAATAAGTCTATAAAGTGGTTTAGTAAGCACGCATTTACGCTCTGGACATCTTTTTGGAAGGCATCAGTGATATTTACTTTACGAGTAGCTCGTAAAAGGCAAATTTCATTGCGTTTCTGACGATTCGTGTCCTTTCCATGTTTATGGTAAGGCATGTAGGGTCACGATCATGCTAAAACCAGTGTCCTATAGACAAGTTGTTCCAAAAACTAAGCAGATTACATAGTGAGTATGCTATACATGTTATTATGTTTACGTATGTGTTATGCTATAGAAATATTTAGAGTCCTGAAGATCAAAAACCCTTGTGGTGACGAATTAAGAATACGGATTATTACATTACTCTGTACAGTTTTTCTGGTCTAATACTAGAAGCAATCGATGAATAGTTGTTATTGCCATACTGATCTTACAGGTACTGTACACAGAGTACATAATAATAATGCTACTATTTTTTCCGTTACCTTGACTCAATGTCTTAAACGAGTTTTAAAAAAATCTTGGAAAGTCACTGCATATGCATTACTTTTGGGTACTCTTTATTAATAATGTAGCACACGAATCCTGTATAGTGATACTACAAAAGTTGAAGGGCGTTGTTGGCAGAGCCATAATTCACGCAAGTGCCCCAACTTGTATGTCACTTGTGCAAATTGTTATAAATGATATAGTGCTAAAGCCACTATGCCGACAAAACTGTGCTACTTGACATAAGCGAAAAAAAAATAAATAAGATAGCTGAAAATAAATCGCACAAAGCTCATTGATTTCTTTAAAAAGAATTTATTCTAGACATCGTGGGAGAGCCACGCTTCGGCACGAATGGGCTGGCTTGACCGGAGTGATCCCATCCCCCAAAGGCCGGCAAGGCAATTGTAACGCCTCTGGTATTGCGGTTATCAATGATCGTTGGTAATCGTTTACCATCAGGCGTTTGCCCCCTATTCCATAGAAAAGATCTCTCACTCAAGAATTTTCTCTTAGCGATATATTGAATGATGCTGAATTGTTTAGAAATTATTTAGTGATGTATTTAATCAAAAATTATATTACGATACAAATTTCAATCTTTTCAAAACCTATATGAAGTGCAGTATATAACGAAGACTGCTTCTCCCGTGGGCTTCCTGATTAGAAAATGCACCGCATCCCGCCGTCTTCAAATGATAAAGGGTGAAACAATTGAGATCACAATTTACAGGCTTACCTGCACTGCAGAGAAAGGCTATATATTTTATTTCAATTACCTTCTGAACACAAACAAGGGGTATTTTTTACAGTAAGAAGCATTTGATTACTTACTTACTTTGATTACGTTTATTTGATTACTTAAGACCTTATATTGAAAGTGTTTTACAATTGTATCTATTTTTTTAATGTTTTTAATATTTTGTTTAAGACTTTAGTATTCCGTTTTGCTTTACACTTTTTTTAACATTTTATCTGTCTAGTTTAATGTTTTTAATATTGTGTTTGCCTTACACTTTTTTACTAACATTATAAGCACCTTCTATTTTGGAACATATACCTAAAATACACTCTGTATACACTCGAATATAATGAGTTCTAGTCATATAAAGCATCTATCTTGAACACGACAGTCTTGACAAAAAATACAAAAAAATGCAGTACTGAAAATTCATTCAGAGAAAACTATTTATTTAACAAAAAATACTTAAACCGTAAGTAATATTTGAGTTTGAGTTGAAAAACATAATATAATAAGCTTATTTTAATTACAATACTAGTATATTAAAAAGCAATGAAAATGTCATTGATTTAAATCGAAATGCAAGCGTTTAAAAATCTAAGCGTTCCCAAAGGCATACAGCATTGCTATACTGAATGGCAATGCTTATGCTCTGTGCTAAAATAGGATCAGTCACGAGAAGCATCGATTGAGCTACTTACTCGTAACTAGTAGTTTATCAATAATAATCCATGTTTACAGATCGATCGTAAAATACTTACTGAATGCGGTTGCAGCAGTATAGTTACTTAATTGTACACCACATTGCGTTCACTCGCTCTTTGTAACTGTTGAATATAAATTATCGTCATCATCATTGGCAGTTCACTGCTGGACATGGGCCTCATCTTAGCAATGATGATCAATGGTTTTGGCCTAATATACGACGCTGGCCAGACGGGTTGGTATAGGGTTTGTTTCAAATTTGCCTTTCTCTTAGTTTTGTTTTCTTTGCAATGATGTTGTCTGGCATTATTCGCTCCCTCTTACGACACCATTGGTATAAATAGCGGTGATGACAATTCGTTTTCTTAATCGTCACAGCACTACTACTCTTTTTTATGGTAGAAGTGGCAAACGAGCAGACGTAAGCGATTATGGCCTCAGGTATCCTCATCCACTCGATGAAACAGTGCAAGCGCTCTTTAGCACCGGTTTTCAATTTTCAATCTGTCTGCTACAGTATTCAAATATAAGTTTCTTGTATATTTTATATAAATTTGAATCGGATCTAGATTCGTTGGTACTGTTCTAGTCAATAAACTAACTTATCTCTATGTGGCATAAAACCAGAAATAGCCTAATGGGCCAACACGAAATGGAAACTAAAAATACCTGACTAGCTTGTCCGTCTACAAAAACGTAAACAAATATTCTGTATTGAATTTTTATATTCACATTAATTTGTTTGTCTTTTGAAATGGAGATAATAATTCCGAGCATTCGTAGAGTTGTTTTAGGGGCTTTTAATGGCATAAAAGCAGTTTGAATTTTTTGTACTGCACTGTAGGAATTGTGTTAAAATAATTTCCTCGCAGAAATATTTTTCACATTGCAGTTGTGGGATTTGAACTAAAAATTCGGGAGAGAAAATATTTGAATTTCACCTACAATTTAATTTTTAACTGGACTGGCAACTAGGGCAAATTACTGTTAAAAGGTTTGTGCTTATTTTTTTTTTAATTTATGCTTATGTGTGGTTTCATATTATAATGCAGTGGGATAATCTAAAGTTTTATGCTGTCACAATATACGGGATCATTTAGGGAGGGTAGAGATGGGCTACATGAAGAATCGAACTTGATTCGAATTTAATACATTCGACATTTCGATAAATGGATCGATTCAGTTTGAAAATTGCGCAAATAGTAAGTTCCCGTTTCTGCGACAATATAAAACCTAGCTCTCAATTTTCGGCTAGGCCATCAAGAATTCCTCATAATCAACATTGAATATAATAATTATTTTCAACGCAATTACTTATTTAAAGTTATCACATATCACTCATTTGTCTGACATTTCGACCAGGTTGCATTGTCTGTGGTCGCAGGCTGACTTTTCTATTAAAATAATTATTATCTCATGAAATGCGAAAGATTAAGAGTTAGTAAAGTAACATGAAAATTAGAACTGTATCTGAAGGGAGCACTGCACGGTTTCCATGGTAACTGGGCACTTAGGCAGAGGGAGGCTCAATATGAACTGCACCATTTGAATTTCAAGTGCTATGCAAAGCGATTCCGAACTGAAGATCCGTTGAGATCGCTTGAATGTACTTTAGTAAACACCGATATCATTGTTTCATTCGAATGCCTATGCTCTCTGTGGTTTGATAGGTCTTTGTACACTGATAAAAGCCTGAACTACCACTAAATACTTCGATAAAAATGGATACACAAACCAATAGTATGTCTTCTCATTGATGATACGATATTCATTCAAAAGAAGCAACCGTGGCTTTATGAAAATTTCGGAAGGGACTTAATTCTTGATTAAAAATATTTTTCTTGTCTTTCTTTTATTTATGGATATCTATCGATTTCTAAAAGCTTAATGCGTATTATAGAAGTTGCGGTGTGATAAACGTAAGACCTTGAATAAGTTCTCGCTGTTTCTTCAAAGAAGTACTCCATTCGTAGAATAACGAATGGTAACATACATGCAAGGCAGCAGTGTATCTAGCTTAAATTTCAGTGTATTTTTTGATTCTTTAAATGTCTACTTTTGTACCAAATAAAGTGTATTTACGGGGAATTTTATTTCACTATTTTTCTCAAAGGAAACCGGTAGCTAAAACACATAGAATTCTTGTTGAAACTTATGGTGACAATGCTTTGTCAGATACGATATGAAGAGAGGCTGGTTTCAACGCTTGAAAAAAAATGATTTTGAACTTGAGGATAAAGAACGGAAAAGACTAGAGTTGGAGGAATCACTCGATCAAGACCGATGTTAGACGCTATCAGAACTTGAAAAAGCATTAGAAGTAAATGAGTTAACCGCTTCAAAACGCTTAAAAGTTTTAGGGATGATTCAGAAGCAAGTACATTGGGTACCGTATGAATTAAAGTCGAAAGATGTAGAATGAGACGCTCATAGCCCAGTTGCACTCGGTGATTAGAAACAATCATCGAGGGTAAGCAACGATGGCGCGGTCAGTACCTGGATGGGTGACCGCTGGTGGCATGTTACCATGAGCGTCTCCGTGATTCGGAGGTCACGTTAAGCAGTCGGTCCCGGTTGTCATCATACGATAACAGTCGTGAAGCTTAGTTGGAGGCCTTCGGGCGGCTTAAAAACATCCAACGGCAAGATTTACGTAGCCACAACGTATTCTTGCCAGTCCCCAACCCGCACTTGGCCAGCGTGGGGACGTATGGCCTTAACCCTCTCCACAGAGGAGACCCGAGCCCAGCAGTGGGACATTATGGGTTGTTGTTCTTTCTAGAACGACGTTTCTCACGTGTGAACTACTGCTTCCACGGTTGAAGAGAATAGATTTTTTTGAACCGCATCGCGACTGGCGGTGAAAAGTGGATACAATACGATAATCCAAAGCGTAAAAAAACGTCGGATAAGCTCAGCCATGCATCAGCATCGTCAGCAAAACCAAATATCCATGGTTCGAAGCTTCTTCTCTGAATTTGGTGGGATCAGCAGGGCGTAATTTATTATGAGCTACCCAAACTCACTGGAGATCGCTATCAACTTCAATTAGTACGTTGAAATCGAGCCTTAAAAGAATTACGGCCGCTATACGAGCAAAGCCTCGATAACGTGATTATGCTACATGACAACGCTCGGCCTCATGTTGCAAAACCAGTGATTACTCATCTGGAAACACTTAAATGGGAATTTCTAACCCACCCGCCGTATTCACCTGTCATAGCTACTTCTAATTTTCACCTATTTCGTTCGGTAGCACATGGCCTAGCTGACCAGCGTTTTCATTCTTATGAAGAAGCTAAAAACTGGATCGATTCATGGATAGCTTTGAAAGACATTTCCTTTTTCCGAAACTGAATTCATACACCACCAGAAAAGAGTGAAAAGTGGTTGCTAGTGATGGGCAATACTTTGAATAATATGTTTTGTTCCTATATTTGAAATAAAAAAAAATGTATAACAGCAAGAACCTATTCAAGGTTCTAACAGCTTTTCTTAGATACATAAAAAAATTTGATTTACTACCTTGTTGTAGGTTAAAATATTTTCTAAATATTTCATTGAAAATAACACTATTTGTTTTTAACTTCATAGCACTTCATTGCTTTACAAGACAAGAAAGAAACCAAAGCTGAGTAGGAATTTTTTTGCATAGCTTCTCAAAATGACTCTACTCTGCTTGATGGAAAATATGAGCCACATCCTAGAGTGGAAGTCATGGTATTATTACGAATCCAGATAATGCAACAATACAGCATGGTGACTCACTTGTTTTGATCACACTTTTGAGATGCTTCTGCATCATTGGGTTTCCGGACTCGCACTCACCGACGAAAGACAAGCACGAATGATGTCATTTTAGGTTGGTATTTTGTGAGATTAAAATTATAAAATAAACTGAACAATAATCAAAAATGATCAGGTCAAACCATAGCGGACAGTGTGTTAATAGTTAAATTACAGCTAGTCCTGACTGTTTATAAATTATCAATCAGTCAATATAATTATTAAACTATTTGAAAGTTTTTTTTGCCAAAACGTTTATATCTTTCTCTTCTATTTTTTTTTACTTATTAACTAAATATCCGTTTACACAGAAACCGTAACTAATACTTTAAATTATTTTATATTTTTTATTACCTTGACTAATGTCCTCTTCGGTATAATGAACTCTATACTATACGGCAATAATAATTTCAATTGCTATCGTTTTCTCAGGGCTCAGTGATGAAGTAAGATAAATTTTTATACTTGTTTTATTATTCAATTATAAAACAAAAATGATCAAAATAACATTTTCCTTTTTAGGATACTATATAACGTACTGTAAAAATACTGAATACGAAAACATGTTGAGACATTGGTAAATACTTATATTAGATACGATAAATTTCTCCAAATCCAATAATATCCATATATCAAATGAAAGTTATCGTTTAAATACACAAGATTTGTTTGCGACTATGTAGTCTGTAGAAAGATAAAATCTTCTGAAATACGAGGGATGGTGCGTTTACTTTTGATAATTTTCTGAGTCATTGATGGGTGAAATAACGTCTCAGTTTAAATATGAATAGTCAAACCAAGCAGACATATAGTTTATCTTGGGAAATTTCTAAAATAGTAGTAAAATATTATTGGAATTGACGTAAAGAAAATATGCCTACAGAGATTTAAGCAAGATTTACTTTAACATTTTATATTGTGAAAAGCTTTTGAAATATTTTTGTCTACTTTCCTTACTAAGCAGCTCCTTAACTCTATAAAAATAAATCAAGTTTTTTATTAACAAAATATTTGCCGTTACTTATTTATTATATATTATTATTTGCCGTTAGGGCACAAATAGTGCCCTACTTTATTTATAGGAAACCTTTTTTACCAAGTAACAGCTTCGTCTATAATCAATGTTATTTTTCTAAGAATTTTGCGTAATCTATACGAAAAAATTGCTATAAAAATTAGAAGCTACTTACTGCATTAATTACTTTCAAACTTTTTTTTTTAGGATAAAGTGCTCCACTTTATCCGAAAAAAAGATTACTTCAATATGTCATAACTGTGGTTTTTGAAAAAAATATTTATTTCACCCCTTACCCAGGAATTTCTATATAAATATTTTTGACACATTAATGACAAAGGGAATATAATGTACTTTTGTACGAAATGTAGAAACAATATTTATCAAGTTTATTGAGCGCAAAACATTGGTAGACTGTTTATTTTTATGCTAACCAAAAAAAATTCTTGAGCTATTAAAAACTGTTATAATATACTATTTTGCTGGTATTGTAAAGAGGGAATAACACAAAATCATTACATTCAAAGTAACTTACTTATGTTGAAATTTAGACCACATTGTCACACAAAATAAATTTGCATATACGATTTCCCTGAAATTTCATAGTTTCTCGTACTAAATCACTTCCGAATCCATTACCGAAATACTGTAATATGCAAATGACTATCTTGACAATTGCGCACTAATAGATTAATCGGAGCGCGACACTGCGACACAAGGCAACAAAGCTACGAATTCAAACCTGAATTCAAATCAATTAACTAGAACCAATTGAGAACGAAGTTGGACGATGCAATTAGAGATGTCAGGGTATCTGACCTAAACAAGGCCGCCACGATGTTAACGACGCGACGTACAGACTATCCGTAAAGATCCGTATCGAAATTCTAATTGATACTTCAAATAGGATATCCTTTGCTATAAATATTAGCAACTGATTCATATATAGCATGTTCGAATTATATTTGGTGTGTAGTGGAGCATCTAGAAGTAGTACTTTTTCATTTTCTACGTTACTATCGTACGTTGGCGATGTATATGGTAGTCAGAATGCCGCTTATGCTCCGTAAACTCTTTACTGTGGCTCCAAGTAAATATTAAGCACTCATTGGCCATATCCCGGAAAATCGTAACAACCCACGAACTAAACCCAGTAAAGGGGAACAATAGCTGGCTCTCGGAGGCGGTCAAACGGTGATGGTGAACTTGGATGCATCCCTAGATCAAAGTACTGTCATCTTCTTGACTACATTATAGTCCGAAGACAAGACCTGAGGGATGTAGTAATACCTCGTATATTGCGCCGGGCGGAGACGGACCATCGCCTCGTGAGATGTAAAATGAGGCTTAACATCGAACCTCTACACACAGTAGAATACAGGGTACCTACAATAATGGCATTCTTAAGGCTCGTGAAAAACGAGGATCTTACGCGGAAATCGGCACTGCTATGTCTGATATCAAGAATAACCGGACGGTCGTCGCTGCCTGGTGTTCCCTTGCTGATAGCTTGCATTTAGCAGCGTCCATTTATTCGCGTGATAATACCATCAAATTTATGGAACCCTCAGATGTTCTTCATCGCTGGGCGGAGCATTTCGATGAAATGTTCAATCCTGGAAGTCAGTGTGTGGATCTGTCTTGCATTTATTCTCTTGAGAGACTGCCTGTCGTGTCTAATTTCGGCACTCCACCATGCTTTGAAGAATTCATTCGAGCCCTTAATTGTTTGGAAAATGCCAAGTAACCTGGTTCTAACAGCCTACCCTCAGAGTGTTTAAATATAGAGGCTATAACATGAAGACCCGACTATTTAAGCAACAACGGCATTCTGCCCACAACGCTCCCGTTTACCTTAACGGCAAAGCTTTAGAGTAGGTGGAAGCTTGCCGCTCCCTTGGCAGTGTCATTTGTGGCGACAATCGCCTTGAGTTTGGAATATCCGCAAAAATCACTGAGGCAGCAGCAGCATTTGGAAGACTCGACCACCGTGTTTGGAAATTGCACAATCCTCAATTACATACCAAGTAAAGTGCCTCTACAAAGGTGATATCAAACGATTCGATGCTTTCCATCTTAAATGCCGGCGAACTATTCTCCATGTATGCTGGCAGTATCGGGTTCCCCACACAAAGATTTTTCGCCGAACGAGTTTAGCGAACATGAAGAGCTTCCTAATAAAGGGCCAGTGGTGCTGGTGCGGGCATCTTGAGCATATAGAGTCTTCCAGATGGCCAAAAAGTGTTTGTTTCAAAATATCTACGATACAATATAATGTATTGAAACGCAACCTAACTGTAATCGCCGTGTTTCCTAAGTTATAGGAGGAACTAGCCGCTAACAGGACATAATGGCGAAAAATTGTCCACCAGGGCATTGAAAATTATGCACAATGCGGATTTGAAAGTCTGGACGCTAAACGCCAGCTAAGTAAAACACGTTTCACGCCCTCTTACAGTTACACCTACAATAGACAGGATGACCTTCACTGTGCCTCCTGTAACCGCACACTTAAAACCAAATTGGGTTTTACGAGCCACGTACGGGCACATGAATGCAGGAATATCTGTTGAAAATTGCTGAGGTTTCGTCGTCGATGGATACGTCTGGGAGGACATCATCATCAATATTATATTTAATTCGAATAGCTTGGCCAAAATTTTTATTGAAAAAAGTATTAAGTAATATTTCATTTACATAAACGTGTCTAATTTAGGCTTCATTATAAATAATATCAGAAACAACATATTTCATAAAATTATTGCGGCAACTTCGCAGTTAACATCTGCTCCAACCCTCTCCGAAAAAGTTTTACCTTTATAAGAATACTCTGTAAACGGTACAGTCATATACACTTTGAAATCTAACACCTTCCCAATCCTCTGAGTCGGTTCTGCGGTCCATAATGCTTGGACGATCTTTGGCACCTTATTAACAGCCGATCGTTCTGGCATGAATGCGTACTTAGGACCAAAATCCTTCACAGTTATTACTGAAACAGGACCATTCTTCATTTTCTTCGCTATCTCCACAGAGACTCTACAAAGTATAGTACCAAGCTTATTGTATCTGTGGTGCTGGAGAGTTGCTAGGAACATTATTTCTAGGCTACAGTCTACGCCAAGCCTAAAAAAGAAGGTAAAAATTGTTATATTGTATTATATTGTATGTGTAGGGTAGGCTTAAATTCTAAGTTTAGTAGAGCAGAACTAATTTCTAGCGATTTATTTCAAAACTGTTACTTTTAATTGTTAAATATAATACCTACAATATCATTAACTCTAATGAAACTCGTCAAAGAAGACAAACAGATGACAGTAAAACCACATTGCACGCATAAGACGTATTATCTTCCCCGTTTCATTATGTCAAACGAGACCCACAGAATTAATGAGGCTTGTGCATTATGCTACTTCCAAGAATAAGCTACTACTCACCTCAATAGTATTCTTTATATTTAAAATGAAATACTGTACATATATCTATATATAAAAATAATCGTACATATATATAAATATGGTTATGTATATATTCAAACTATAAAGTTATAAGCAGCTTTCTCAGCTCAGCTTTATAATATAAGTATAGGTAGATGTTTTTTATCCGCTATCTCCTTATTAAGCTTATGTTTATTTACTATTTATATAGGGTTTGTATGTACAAACCCCACTATAATTAATAAATAAACACCTTAGACTTTAATTCAAAAACTTGAAAAAACGCTAACTAAATAAAGTCCTGACTTATAGAAATGTATTTAAACGGGGCCGTAACAGTCGTACATGTGCCTGGTTCTTTGGTGCAGTTTTTACACAAATTGATGTTCGTTCAATTACGCAACATATCAAATAATAGACCTGACTCTGATGGCAGAAGAGTACAATCAATTGGAACTAAATCTATAGTAGAAATTTCTTTAGCTCAATTGACCGGCTGTCGTTAGCTTAACGAAGATTGCAATACAATTTTAGAACATTCAATAAAACAAAAATATCAATTACTAGCTGACCCGAAGAACTTCGTAAAGCCTATTTTTGTGAATGTTTTCTGTATTTACTTGTTTTTAAGTTTATACCCATCTCAGCACCCTACAGTCTTGGACTAAAACAATTACACTTTCAGTTTTCTTACAGACCCCGTCCTCATAATAAGATACATATAAAAAATCCAATGTGTTGCAGTCGATAGGCATTGCGCATAAATACATTTTGGTGATTCATATTTATTAACTTGATTTGATGAAGCTCGAAAAACAAGAGAACACAAGAAATTTCTACTTTTAAATAGGAATATGCCGGCAGTATAAGACTTTCGTAAATAAATTCTAACGTTTTGTTCTACTACCTTACGAGATTTCGTGTGCTTTCTTAAAATGTGATATTGAGGATAATTATAGTCATCAATCATCAACAACCCATAATGTCACACTGCTGGGCTCGGGTCTCCTCTCAGGAAAGGGTTAAGGCCATACGTCTCATACGTCCCCACGCTGGCCAAGTGCGGGTTGGTTACTGGGAAGAATACGTTGTTGCTAGGTATCTTGCCGTTGGATATTTGTAAGCCACCCGAAGGCCTCCAACTAAGCTTCACGACAATAATCGTATGATAACAACCGGGACCGACTGCTTAACGTGACCTCCAAATCACGGAGACGCTCATGGTAAGATGCCACCAGCGGTCACCCATCCAGGGGACCGCGACCACTGACCGCGCCGTCGTTACTTACCCTCGGCGATTGTTTCTAATCACCGAACGCAACTGGGCTATGAGCACCTCTTATGATCATAGTAGAAGGTTACAAAATTATACTTAAATATTCTAGGTTCTGAATTCTAACAATACTAATCACTTCAGGAAGCGTAAGTTTAAGAATATTCACCAAAACATTTAAAAATAAAGCTGGTTAACTCATTACAAACAGATAACTAAGTTAATTTCCAATGGGAATATCTACAAATAATCTCAATAAACTTTGTCATTTTCCCAGTTATTTTCTTATATTGTAAACTAGTTAAACAACGAATAAATAGTCAATTACTTTTCAAATAAGTTGCAACGTCCATCCATGTCCGCCATAAATTCAATCAGCGCACGCGACGATGCCTGATTACAACGCTCCGCTGCAAATATCTCAAAAAATGCTCTCTCTGATGGGTCTGTTGTAGCTTCCTGGAATCAAAATCGTACCAATTACTTACTCGAAACTATTTAATTATTAAAAAAAATGTTGTTTTCAGCAATCAACTCCATAAGTTAATAACTATTAAAATTCTCGCCCATACAAAGAAGAATTCGATGCTAATGTCATAGAAGAAAGATGCTATTCTAATAGCCGTTTATATAATGATACTACTGATTGCCATCCATTATGTAATACACTAATTAAAAAATATTCTTAACGCTGCTCGACTACCCAATATATCGAAGTAAGACAATGCATTTAAAGTCGTGCATACATTATGCGCAGAAACCTTCAAATCGTTACATACACTCTTTTCATTACAATTTATGAGCAGTCATGCTGAACAGCGACCAATATCCATTACAAGGATAATAATTTAAAAATGGAACAATGTCTAAACTACTCTTTTAGAAAATGTTAACTCAGTTTGAAATTTATTTTGAAATAGTGTATTAATTGCCTGTTAAATTACATGTGCTGTTGTAAATGTATAACATACAATGTCATCTTAAATAAAAACCAATTTATTTTTACGAACTTCAATACTAAAGACACGTGAATAATTAACATAACAAAATAAACACTTAGTATTCATTATGTTGGTTAATTGCTCAAATAGAAGTTACAGACAAAGTAATGAGACCTATTTAAATCCAAATAGCAAGAGTGAAATTTATTATACAATAATCAGGAGCTCAAAGTATTGAGCAGATAACAAGCTTGTTTAAAGAATTCATTCACGTTATGTGTTTTTATTTTTGAGGAATTTAATTCATCTTTAATTTATGGTCTACTTGTATTATGTGCTGATATTGGTAGAAGAAAACAAAAGTGGATGTTAATATATATAGTTCCAGGGGTTACACCGCGGGGCGAAGCTAATCTAAAATAAAAGTAATATAAGGTACTCCTTATAATATAAGAATAAGCGTTCCAAAGATTATCTGGTACAAACATACAAAGAGACAGATGTAAGTTTTATAATTTTTTTCATTTACGTACCGTATCTTTAAAACATCTATATGTATTTATTGAAAAGCTACTAATTTAAAGTTAGAAACTGGCAATTTAATTTTATTTATTTGTACGGATATACAGATGATTTAAATAAATTAAATGTGATACACGCATTGCAACCATTGTGCTTCATTATATGTATGTAAGAAAATAGGGATTAAAGTATGAAATTGCCGTTTTATAGATATACTTTAACTTGACATAAAACTTTCATGACGTGATATATTCGAGTGAACCTTTTTCACATTATACCTATGAGGATTTTATTTAAAAAAATGTTCAACATTCGATTGCTTAAAAATGCATATTCGAAAATCCGAGTACCTAATCTTGAAATACGAGTTCCCACGCGAATCTAACCCTGCAAAAACGGCTCGCATTTAGAGAGGCGACTGCTAATGAACTAACTGTGCATTTTTGGAGTTTGTTTTTTTAACGGTTTCACGTTGCCTTACCAACAATATTGACTCATTGGCACAAAGCAACATGATAAAATAATAGGTATGATGATTTCACTAATTTGCATAAAGAAACGCGTGTAAAAACTTACGTTAGCTAATTGAATTGGTACACAAATAAAGGAATATTGGGTCAAATTGTGACTTGCAACATAAACTCAATTCTTTTACAATGACAGAAAGCGAAAGATGCAATATCCGATAGTGCCTTTAGTAAAGCTTGCCACTAAAAAGGTAATGGTGACTGGTGATCTATTCATGATGATTTTACTATAGCTTTCTCAAGACTGGTCCAGCAATAATAGCAAATATTTACTGTGCTGAACTTCGAACAATGATAGCAAAACTAGCTGTGAAAGAGCCCCGACTCCTAAATCGATCTTCACCATTATCACTCCATGATAACGTAAGATCTCAGGCTAACCAAAGAGCTGCAGATAGTAACCATACGTAATCCTCCATACTCACTAGGCCTTGCTCCAATGTACTACCATTTCTTTCTTGATTTAGATAATTTTCTACGTGGTAAAAAAAATTCTTCTCAAGTAGTAGGTAGCTTTCACACAGTTTATCAAATCAAGATACCCAGACTTCTATCGCAAAGTTATAACTGAACTTCTGATTAGATGCCAACAATGTGCAGATAATGATGATAAATAATTAGATTAAATAAATATTATGTCACATTTAAAAAAAACCTGTTACATTTTATTTTTCATTACAAATCAGCTACAAATGACTAGTTTCTTTAATTTCACTTTCGTTCGTTATAAATACAATATACATGCAAATGTTTATTACCTGTAATTTATTAAAAGCCACAGCAGCTACTTCGCCTGTTTTAATATGCACAGCCACAAGAGATACTCCATCCAGTGCTGCGTCGGCGCATAGTTCAAGTAACTCATCCGCTGCCGCTTCATTCTTGTTTATTTCTGTACCAATACTGACGGTCTCATCTTGGCAGAAGGATTCTTTTATTACCTAAATCAGATCAACACCGTTTACTGACTACTTAAAGCATCTACATAAACGATTCGAAAAGAACTTTCTTTTAAAATTAATTTGACTGACTCTTTATTATACTCTACCTCGTTAAGCTATATCTTCTATGATCTTCCTTGACTTTTTGCAAGCGATCTTCGACTTTGATAAATTTGCATATCCTCCATGCATATTTATCAAAGTAATGAAGTTTAGAGTACGTTAATACTAAAATATGAGAAGAGCTCCCAAACTTTCAGGATTTTTTTCTAAATTTTTTATTATTTCACTTGTTAAGGTTAGTCAGATGCTTTTTTGCATTGACTTAACGTTTTTTTTTTAAATTTGATGTTTACTTGAAAATTTAATCGATTTGTGTCTTTGACGGCACAGAGATAATCACAATTGCCAATTACAATAAATTACTTGAAAGATATTTGTATGGAATCACAACAATTTATATTAGGTGTAACTCAATCATTTAGTGCATTCCAAATTATATATAAAGTGGGTACGATTTTTTTGTTTTTAGCTCCCTTTTTGAAGAATATTTTTGAAAGAAGGAACTAAGCCTTGAAATGAGAAGCTTTTTGTATTATGTTTAGCATTAGCAAATACCAGTTTACCCCACTACAGTGTAATATACATTACATGTTTTTTTTTAGAAATAGGTAAATGATACCATACGTCAACAAAAAGTATATTGCAGTATTTAAAGAAAATTCGCAAAGGAAGTCGAAGTAGACAAAGTAGCCTGATAGTATTTACGGCAAGTGCTCACTTTTAATGCACCGTGGAACGTTGCAGCTGACAGGGATTCTATTCTGTACTTTCCTGGAATAAAGAAAAAATGCAAGCTGCTTTGAAAATATTGCATGAGTTGAATGTAGCATTGTTTGTATTTTCTTTCCGTTTGTATTATTTCTGAATATTGCTTTGCTGTCTTTTTTTATTTCTATTGTTCCTGTGAGAGCCACGCTTCGGCATGCAAGGGCCGGCTCGACCGGAGTGATACCACGTCCTTACAGAAAACTGGAGTGAAACACCGCCTGCGCTGTGTTTCACCGAGTGAGGATACTGAAGGCCCATAATCCAACCCTTCCCCTCATCCCCTTCCCCACCTCTCAAGGCCGGCAACGCACTTCTGACGCCTCTAGTGTTACGGGTAGCTATGGGCGGCAGTAATCGCTTACCATCAGGCGATAAGCCAGCTCGTTTGCCTCCTATTCCAAAAAAAAATTACAATATTTTTAATAATTCTTCATAGCTTTGTAAGACACCTTGAGTAGCATTTCTGCAGCTTTGATGAAACGTAGAAACATTTTAGATACTGGTTGTTATGCAAACTGTTGTTCGTTCAGGTTCTAACGGGGAGGGAAAAATTGTAGTAGTAGTAGTGTTTGGTGGTGTAGTTCGTTTGTATGTAATGGTCTGGGTACTTTATAGATATAGGTATGTTTAATATACTGTAATGTTCTTGAATCACACAAACTGTTATCTCATGTGGGGTTTGAACCCACAATACTCAGTGCATCGAAAAATGATGTGGCGACTGCTTAAATCACTAGACTAACCGTGCAGTGTTTATAATTAGACTGCAGTAGAAGCAGCAATAGCAGCTTGACAAAAATTAAGTATAAGTACCTTAATTAACCTTATTTACCTAAAATCATTTTTATTGCAATAATCATAAATGTTGTCATAATTAAATACGTTATACCGATTTCATATCTTTGAGATAAATTACCTTCTGTGGGACTTCATGAATGAAGATGTGTAAATGTGTTTTTTGTATTCTACTTTAAAGTAGTTTAGTTTAGTTAATCTTAGATATCCTGCTAATATTATAAACGCGAAAGTTTATAAGTATGGATGGATATTTGTTACTCTTTCACGTAAAAAGTACTAAATGGATTTTAACGAAAGTTTACAATAATATAGCTTATACATCAGAATAACATATAGGCTACAAGTTAAAAAGATACAGTTCACACAATATCTTTGTAACGCGGGTAACAGTTTCTTAGGATATAAATTGAGACCCTAATCGATTGACATGTCACTTTTTTTTTGGACCGAGAGTCAGCATAGTTACGGCTTAGTAGTAAAGTACATATTGATGCTATGTGTCTTGCCGTAGGTGAAGTGGGGATTCACTACATGGTAACGCGTGTAACATTGTGTAACACTGCGGGAAAACTAGTTTTAAAAACTAAGTTACTTTTTATATCATCAGATATCTGTCAGTGAAAGTTCCACCAAAATCTGCCCAATCGTTCCAGAGATAACCCGAAACGAACAGACAGAGAAAAATTGATAAAAAAGGTTATTTTGTTACTTAGATATTATGTATATGAAACAATATTTAGAGCCATAATTATAAAGATAAAGACATAACTATCACTATGCCAGAAAATTTTAAATATGGATGTATTTTATCAAGGTTATTCGTCTTTGACAACATGTTTGCAGTTGTTTTATTTTAATGCACAATAGTAATATCTTAAAAGAAATCTCACGACATGTTTTGTTTAGTATTGTGAACGACACTTGCTAAAAAGTTATATTATACAAAACCAAATTTTAATGTTCAGTGTGTTGAAAACTAGAATCCCCCATCTCATGTCAAATAAATATGTGACAAAAAAGGTTTTGGATTTTTTTTGACAACAGGTATTACCGAAGCTAAACTGATAGTTATTTATCGAAACAAAAAAATTGAACCAAATAATAGGTTTTAGTTGACTAAGACTGTCTCGTGCACAGCACGATGAACTTCTTACAATTATATACAATTATTCTGACAATCACAACACACAACACACAAATAATCCATACAGGCACTAACTAGTTCGGACACTTTCACTTAGTAACGTAACGGTAATAAGAAACGATGGAGATAAAATAAAAACAATGTTGAACGCCGTAATCATAGAATATTTTAAAAGAAGATACTGATTTCAAATTTGTATATTATGTTAAAAAAAACCACTTTAACTAACCGTCGTCTGTTATTAACCACTCCATATTTAAACACACACAAATAAGTGCAGTATGGAAGATAAGCACGTGCGCACGCGTCGCTCTCGCAAAATGAACTGTCAAGTGTCACAAGTTGATAAACTAAACACTCGCACTGACTTTATCTTTATTATCTATAGAAATAAAAAGTAATTACCGAAATCCACCCATAGCTCCTGACCGACTGCACCAAATCGGTTTTTTTTTGTGTTAGTAAAAAAAGGCTTGTATTGAAGAAAATAAAAAATCAGAAGTGTATTTATATCATCTGCAATCTGTGGAGGGTTGAGAACAAATTCTGTGGGAAGCTGTAGCGGCATTAATACTAAAACAAGTATTTCGGATATGTCGAAAATATTCATGAAAAAATGGCGGTACGATGTTTGCCGAGTAAACCAGTACTTCATAATCTTAATAAGGATTTTATTCAAGACACTTTCTACTTCTTAGCAATTAAATCTATTTAACTCTCTGGGTAAACGTACTTTTGAAAAAAACCGAAGTTATATGAAATTTGAAATAAATAAAGTTGTATATATTATATACATTTTGTGATGACTTTTTAATCTCCCAATTCAAATAACACTGGAAGATTAAATAAATCAAAGCTCGTCTATATGGTGATTTCTAGTTTTACAAGATAAATACACAACAACATATAGTACTATAGAGTTTCTTTGATGGAACACTTTATTCGTCACTTATCCTTCTTTTGTTATTTTACCGATACCACTTTTTTATCAATCTTCTAGGAAATATATTGAGCGTTTGATAATTACGTTTCGGTAAAAAGTATAATATTTTATGCAAATAATATTAATAATATTTTAATTAAATTGAAAATAAATATCCATTTACAGACTTTTACGTACAGCAAATGTTTATAAAGAATAAAATATGCTTTTTGTATACGTAATAAAATTGTAACATACAATATGAGTGGTTACTTATAAACTTTTTATGGTATATAACTGAAATGACTCTGTCTGAGTAAGTCTGTGACTACAAGTGATGAAACTTCGTCAAACAAATCAAAAATATGTGGTAACTTGTATTACAATAATTTAAGTAATTAATACAAACAAGCATTTGGACTTCAATAACCATATTCGTAAGTGCGAAATGAATTAATTACACAATTGTTTAGTACGATTAGTTCTTGTAAAACAAGACGGTCCGTTTATTTAATATTAATTAATTAATAAAATTAAAATTTTCTTGACATTGCGAAGGCCTTCGATCGGGTATGGCACAAAGCGCTTCTTTTGAAGCTCCATTCTTATGGGCTACCCCAGAAATTATGCCATTGGATCACCTGCTTTCTCTCAGATAGAAGCATAAAGGTCGTACTCGATGGTGAATGCTCTGACTCCATATCTGTGAATTCTGGTGTCCCGCAGGACTGTGTGCTATCGCCTACTATGTTGCTCCTCCATATCAATGACATGCTGCAAATAAGCGGCAAGAGGATTATCTCTCCTGATGATTCGAAAATATGGTTCAAATCCTCAGGAGTGAAGGTACGAGATTTTGTCAAATGCAGCGTACGGGCACGAAGTCGAAACTTTCAGAGAGGACACTAGGGTTAATGAAGGAAAGACGTGAGAACCCGCCAGTCACTTCATCGGCAAAGCGGACTCTAAACCGAGAGATTAGTAAGCGTGTACGACACGACTCCGATGCTCCAACACTCTTTTGATTGAAAGCGCAATCGAACAGAATCGGGGGTCAAAAGTGTTTGTGAAATCTCTTGGAAGAAGCCATTTGACGAAGCTGATCACAGTAAGCGGAGAAGTCGTTGCTTCCAAGCTAGCTGTCCTTTCGGAAGTAGAAAGCTTCTATGGCGATTTGTACGCTTCGCATGCATCTCGACCTGATCCCGAAAATGAGGACCCTCGAGCCACATTAACACGCCACTTCACCGAAGATCTGCCAGAAGTCAGTATTGACGAAATCGAGATGGCTCTTAGACAGCTGAAAAATGGAAAAGCCCCTGGAGAGGATGGCGTTACTACAGAGCTGTTAAAGGCTGGAGGTAAACCCGTATTAAAGGCGCTCCAAAAGCTTTTCAACGCTTTCCTGTTCNTCTGGAGTCCCTGTAGCGTTGCCAAGTAGATTGGCGGTACATCCAAGTGTTGAGATGTCTCTACAAAGCCGCTACTATGTCCGTCCAAGTACAGAATCAGCATACAAGACCCATAGCATTGCATCGAGGAGTGAGGCAAGGGGACGTTATGTCCCCGAAATTATTCACTAATGCAATGGAGGACCTGTTTAAGACGCTGCACTGGAAAAGTCGCGGTATCAACATCAATGACGAATACATCTCTCACTTGCGATTTGCAGATGACATCGTCATCGTGGCAGAAACGCTGCAGGACCTACAACAGATGCTGAACGACCTGGCTGACTCGTCTGTGCGCATCGGCCTACGGATGAACTTCGACAAGACCAAGGTCATGTTTAATGAACATGTACTGCCGGAACTGGTTGCGGTACACGGTGCCGTACTCGAAGTTGTTCAAAAATATGTATACCTCGGGCAGGCTTTGCAGTTAGGTAGAAACAGCTTTGAGGACGAGGTGAACAGAAGAATCCAACTGAGTTGGGCAGCGTTTGGGAAACTTCGTCGGGTCTTCTCATCATCGATCCCACAGTGCCTAAAGATGAAAGTCTTCAATGCGTGCGTCCTACCCGTAATCACATACGGAGCCGAAACGTAGACACTTACGGTTCGACTGGTCCATAAGTTCAAAGTCGCTCAGCGTGCAATGGAGAGGTATATGCTCGGTGTTTCTCTAAGGGATCGCATTAGAAACGAGGTGATACGACACAGAACCAGGGCCATCGACGTAGCCCACAGGATTAGCAAGCTGAAGTGGCAGTGGGCTGGCCACATTTGCCGAAGAACCGATAACCGTTGGGGTAAACGAGTTCTTGAGTGGAGACCGCGTCTCGGAAAACATAGTGTAAGACGTCCACAAGCCAGGTGGAGCGATGATTTGCGCAAGACGGCTGGCAGGAGCTGGATGCGAGAAGCCATAGATCGAACTAAGTGGCGTGAAATTGGAGAGGCCTATGTCCAGCAGTGGACTGCGATAGGCTGATGATGAAATAAGCGGCAATTATTGTTATGCGGGTCACAGCACCGGCGATGCCCTTTAAACCGGCCACGCCAATATTTCTCGGGTAAAAGACACAAATTTGCGCGTTCACTGCTAAAAAACTGCCGTGGGCCATATGTCCTTGTTTGGCTAGACTCATTGGCGCTGCGTAGAGATGTGGCTTCACAGTGCATCTTCTACCGCATTTACCATCGGGAGTGCTCCGAAGAACTGTTCAGGCTAATCCTGCCGCCTCTAGCCAGAAATTTCATCCCCATCTTCTAGGTCTCAGTCCACAACTGTGCGTTTTTCAAGATACATTCTGCCTCGCTCCACAAAACTGTAGAATGATCTGTCGCCTACGATATTGCTGGACCAACACGACCTTCAAACCTTCAAGAAAAGAGCATACTCATTGTGAAAAGGCCGGCAACGCACTTGTGACGCCTCTGGCATTGTGGGTGTCCATGGGCGGCGGTAATCGCTTACCATCAGGTGATACGTCTGCTCGTTTGCCAACTATATCATAAAAAAACCATGATCAACTTAAAGCAAATGACGATACATAGGGGACCATATCCATTTCCGGGGCTAGTGTTAAAAAACAAACCGAATTTGTAAAATTTTGGTAGTATATTTGTATGTATTATTGATTGTTGGACCTAACAGCCAGTAAATGAGACAAGTTGATAGGAACGAAACTCAACCACATCTTAGGTTTCACGAATCCAACCACGAACGAAATGTGGACATTCAAGTTGGCCAATAAAACAACTTAAAACAGGCCGACTATTGTAAAACTACCGCTTGAAATTCTTATCCCGATTGACACTTGTACTTGATATTTTTGTAACTATTATTTTTTTATTAATGACATATTAAAGTTTGTCACAAATAGCTTATTTTCACAAGTAGTTTTTTGTTACTAAAGTTTTGATAAGTATTCCAATTACTTAAATAGACCATACATTTTAATTTGACTTCGCTTAATCGCGATTTCTGTTTATGACGACTTATTGAGTAAAAACTCGATTAATTTTGCAAGCTTTTATTCAGTTTCACTTGTCTCGATGTTTGTCTGTTATCAAATCTTGCAAGTTAAATTTGATCCACTTTTCGATTTTCGATTGAGCAGAAATTTGAAATATACCATTACTTCTGATGACAATGCACATATTAATAATCGGTATTATTATTAATCCCAAAATGTCGCCGTAACAAAACGGCGGCGTGAATTTCTCAAAACCCACCTAATATGGGTATTTAATAAAAGAGTTGTTTTATTTACGAGTAATAAAAGCTAATATTTAAAAAAAAACTTTTTGAATTAATCACATGTTTAGAACACAAAACCAAGTGGTTGGAAATATTTTAAACAAAAAAGTTGTTACAAAAAGTCAAGGAAAATAATTCTAGTAAGAAACCATCGAAGGCTTTTATTGTGTACAATTATATAATTATATTTTTACTATAGAGAAGAATAAAATTTCCTAAGAGAACTTAAAGATTAGCGGATTAATTATAAATAACAAGCATAATAACAAGTACTTCTCTACCCTTACGATTTTGTAAATTAACTTTTTTTTTTATTACAGTCTATACAAAAAAGAGTAGTCTTTGGAATTGATTTCACATTTGTATATGATTCGCAATATTTTATACATTACAGGGTAAAATTAACTTAATAAAGTGATCATAACTGAAGCTCTCGTACGTCTTTGAAATGTTGTTGCAATGTACGCCTACTCAAATTTGAACAAATAAAGATAAATTGAAAGATATTTCAGTTACAAACACTAGTACAAAACCTTACTTCTTCTCTCTAAAGCGCGTGAGATTTCACCAAAAATTACTAATATCTTAGTGTTTTAAAATAACGAACAATAGTGATCTTAAAACACCAAGTATTAAACGGTTTCCTGATTTTTGTGGATGTCTGAGTAAATACCTGAATAAGTTAGTTCTGTCATTTAAGTAAATTATATTGATCCCTCAACATTTCTAAATCTACTTCAAATTATAGACCACGTTACGTCGGTTTAAACTTATACTTAAGGCAATCAGCAGGCAGGGCACGCCAACAAATTGAATTTCGCTAGTGCTAACAGCCATCAGGGCCTTAAAGCGTTTTCGCATTTTAACTGAAGAATTTCTTTATTTCTTACACTAGTTTTAAGTGCTTTTATATCTTACAAAAGTGTAATAAGGTGTAATAGATTCAGAGAGTGCTTGTCTTCACAAGAATGAATATTTTCATATCAGAACAAGTTTCTCGATCTACGGCTAACACTGAACGTGTCTTGAATACCGAAAAAATATTTGCTTTCGTAAAGTTCCTAATCTAAAAAGTTTTGACAGGCCATAGTTGAATAATACGAAAATTTATTTTAGCTACACACAAAACAATATTACAATCTGTTGAGAATAAGTCATCGCAGATGTGTCTGTTTCAACTATATGTCAAATATATTTATTTATTTAAATTTTGTATTGAATTTCTTTGAAATCCCAATTTCAAACTATCAATATGTATATATATTGTGCTGTTTGAAATAGCTCATTTACACTACAAAAATTTAAACAGTACCAGAGTACAAATGGTGATGATGTTACGATTGAATGGGGACGGCGTAATTTGGTTTAATGCGATATTGGAATTTCATTTATTATTGGTGCATAAGTTGAGTATTCATTACATAGATTCTACGTGTAAAGTGTAGTTAAATAGCAAAACACAACATAACCCCTTTCATTTTGAAAATAGTTTGGGTAATATCACATCCGAAAATCTAAGCACAGAATGGCAAAGTGGAAAACTGCATTAAAAATGTATTATGAAGTTTGTGAATTATCGAAAAAAGTAAAAAAATACAATTTAATATTTTGTTACATATTATTAATGAGAAATGTTTCTTGAAGAATTAATACAGTATTAGGTCAATTAAATTATTGTAATTCTATATACGGGATTTAAATCAAGCTAAAACTATTACAGAAAGAAATAGATGACACTAAAAAAGCAAAACAAATGTCTTAGAAATTATTGTGCTGCTTGTCACGAGTGAACTAAATGAAACACATCAGACTTGAAGAGGTACGAATTACGAATTCTAAACACGAGCCAACCTTGTTAACTATACGACTGTCAGCCCACTTCATTTCCCAAAGAAAATTGCCTAGATAATGTATGTTTTGTAATAGATAAAGAAAAACAATTTGTTTGTCGTTTGCATACTTTGCTTTTTTTCATTCTTAGATCATTAGTTATTTTTTGAAAGTTTGGTGAATTGTTTACATTTTCATTTACTATTTAATCTGTAACCTATGTGCACCTAACTTATAAAATGTCTACACCATCCTAAGGTTGGGTGGTAGAGAATGATCTAGTGATTAAGTCCGCTGATGTTAGTGCATAAAGTTTATAATAAATATGTAAAAAATGCGCAATGGTATGGATTAAATATACTTGAGCATTGTTAAAATATCATAAGATATATATCACGGTTTAAGGCATGTTGTCATGAGTACATAAAGTAATACATAATACGCAAACATATTATTATTTACTGTGGTAAGTGTATGGTTTCATACAATTTAACAAAATAGGATAATTTATTCAGTTGTAGTTGTTTCTATTAGGAGCGGGGTATTTAAAAAAGGTTTAATTTAAAAAAAAAATTTTTTTTTCAAATTCTTTAACTTAGCAATAATAACAACTTTAAATATCGGCATAGTCCTACAAACAGACTCCCTAATCTGCTTCAACTATAAATTTAATTTGATAATTTTGGAATGTATCGTAGCTTTTTCTTTGCTTTTTAATGTATAGTTGTGTGATTCACCAAACGTGATTATTATTACAGTACTATGTATTACCTAATATTATTTCTAATCCGTACCAAACGGCTTTACATAAAGTACAGACGTTTCACGAAAATATATTTATCACCAACCGGATGCCTGAGGGAGACACATGGGTATACATGTTTCATTGATCGTTTCGTTACATTTCGAAAATAAAGAGTACCTACATAAAACAAAAGAAATTAAACGGTGTGATTAACATCATAAATCTTTTATTAGCACTTTTAAGCAATTTAGTTAAAGTTAAAGTTAGTCAAAACTTGTTTTCAAAACAATTTTTAACTAACTTTAAGTTTCTTCTTTCGCGATAGGGCCCTATATTATAATTGCTTAGGCATGGCGTCAATTCCGGGAGGACCAAGAATATAAAGGTCCTGGTCCACTCACAGTAGGGTGCCAGAGTAGTGGTGTTTTTTCTTTTAATGGAAGCACCACATGCTAGTCTCCTGAATCTTCCAGAATACTGGAGAATTAAATACCACCCCGTCGACAAAAAATTACTCTCAGGATTCATATCTTAGAAATAACTAAAATATGAAGGGTCTGTTTATAATTTAAAATTAACTGCGTTTCGTTTAATGCTTTAGTAAGTATATACTGCACTCTTTGATTAGCAAAGTATTTATTTTTATATGAAAGATACCATATTTGATATATTAATTAAACAACAAAAGAAATTAACTCATAATTCACAAGTCTAAAAGAAAAAGTAAAGCAATATTCAGCACTGTGCTTTGTCTGGCAACGATTATAATTTATAAACTAAATTAAATTGTATATGATTTAGTTCAGGAACTATTATTAAATATGAAATAATACAGAACATAAAAATATACTTTTAAAAAAAATTGGCACGTGTATCCGTTTCCACCATGAACTATATCAGCGCACATGACGATGCTTGGGTGCAAAGTTCTTTTACAAATATCTCGAAGAATGTATTTTCAGAGGAATCTGTTGCAGCTTCCTAAAATTAAAATCAATCTTGGTTATACTGAAAGTTATTTAATCTCCATATCATAAAAATAAATGAATAAATAAATATGTTCAAACATTTTAACACACAACTAAGTCCCAAACTAAGCAGAGCTTGTACTTGTATATGATTGTATTTTTAACTTAAATTGATACAAACATACTCAAATCAGATGAAGTTTTACAAAACCAAGGTCATGGTCAATAAACATGTACTACCGGAACGGGTCGCGGTACATGGTTCCGTTCTCGAAGCTATTCAAAAATATATGTACCTCGGACAGAATCAGCATTTCGGTACAAATAATTTCGAATATAAGGTGATCAGGAGAATTAAGCCGGGTTGAAACTTTGTTGAGTCTTATCATCGGCGATCATACAGTGCCTAAAGACAAAAGCCTACAATCAGTGCTTCCTACCCATCGTGATATACGGGGCCGAAACGTAGACACTAAGACTTTAAAAGGCCGGGTGGAGAAACGATTTGCGTAAGACAGCTGGCAAGAGCTGGATGCGAGAAACCGAGTATTGATAGTATTACCGGACATTTGCATGTAAATTAGAATAATTTAAAGGAACCCCCAATTCATGCTAATCCTCAACTCAGTTGACCACCAATACTGCTACGAAACCTTCTTTTACATTTACTCAGTGTAGCTATGGCTACACTGAGTAAATGTAAATGTAAGGCTGTGGGCTGCTTTTATCAACTGAGTAACCTCCAGACACATGCGAAGGTCACTCTGTCTTAGGTCACTCTACCACTAGTAGATGGTATAAATGTACCATTTCAGATATTCCGTGGAGATTGCCCTTGAAGAGGTAACGAACCACAAGCATAATGCTATTCATATCAATAGCTTTCTTTAATTAGTATTGCCACTAAATCTCAAACCACAATTATCGAATTAACGAAATACCTAAAAAGTTTTTTTTACCCTTTGTGCACCAACTACTACGAGTAAAAAATGCAAATAATTGTAAAAAAAATCTCTAGCGAGCTGCCGTTAAGGGAAAAGTCTTTTAGCGAGACTAAAGGAATCGTATTGATTCCGATAATTGATTTAGTTAGCTTCGTTTTTCCCGACATTTTATTTTCATGCATTTTGTTCTTGTGTTGATGGAAACAAAGAAGGTACAATCATGATGTCAAGTCACTTTGAAAAGTTAATTGAAGATACGCATTTCGTGAAGACTTTAACATATAGGCACCAAAAACTGATAAATAACCTCTTCGTTGGATGCAGTCCAACTAACTAAGGAAGTTTGGTCCTTACATATCAAATTGGCGTTTTGTCGACTACTTTGATTTGAAATATATCCTCTTTGGTTAAGCATTTCAAATACAAAGTTATAAATCAATTTAATGGTGTATTTGAGTTTGAAAACAGTTATTCACTTGTTTCTTCCTCATTAGTTTTTTCTTTGGCGTCGCTCATCTTGCTCAAGAGATAACTTGAAATATCGTTTTATTTACGAGTGAGCCGCACGGAGGTCCGCCAACTACTCGGACCACCAGTAGACCTCCTTCCGTGGAAGTTGACAACCTCGAATCCAGGACATGGCCGCATCGCAAATCTGCGTAATCGCAACGCGAAAGCGGCCAGCCCCCATGTCGACCTCCTCGGCCGAGTGAGGCAACCAAGAGTGAATAATGGCCGCCTCTTCCAATAGGTCCCTGTCCAGTCTGACAACAGCCCACCGCGGAAATTGCGAAAAACGCCGCGCCACGTGACCGCTATTGGGGCCCTGTGACCGTGCGAGCTGAATCATATATAAAGGTGAACCGAGAGCGTCTAAACCTCATCCAGGACACACCAGTTCCTTACTCGTACGGCAACAGCAGGGGTAGCGAACGAAAGGTCCACGGTCGCCGGGGAACTCCACGCAATAGATTTTGCGTTGAAGTCTCCCACACTAATCGCCGCATTGAGGTCTCCAGGCTGTTAAGCAAAATCTCGAAGTCGCGAAGAAATTGGGCAGACTGAGCACTGAGCTCATCGCCCCTTCAGACGGTTGTTGGCCGACTGAAGGCGAGCAACGTCACCGATTAGAGTCTCCACGACTCTGGGCACAGCGGAGGAGGAGTTCTTGAGGGCCCTCACATAAGGACCCTTCAGGTTCACGGACTAAACCATCAAATCCTGTCCCAAGCGAAAATTAACTCAAAAAAAGTTACTTGTGAGTATTCGGCGGACTAGTGCTGGTGTCGTTCACTACAACTTTCTAAAATCTGTTGAAACGATTACAGCAGCCGTCTGTTTTCATCAAATGAAAACTATGATGGAAGACAGTAACCGCTAAACAGCCGAGGCTGCAATTGGAATGTCAGCGACATCGAACGTCGTCGATGTGGCAGTCCAAACGACCTTTAGAGACTTTATCGATTCACGCCTCCATGGTTGTTTTAGTAAAGAGATCAACGAACTACCTATAACATTGGAAGAGTGTATAGATAACAGTAATACATAAGCAACCTATTATTTCATTTTCAAAAATAACACTTAGCCTTTTTAAGTTTTTGATGTAAGGGTAAACTGTAACTCTAATTTTTAACAAAGTAAGACTTCGTTCTGTGAAGGCCTTACCAAGTTACTTGTGAAGGAATTACCGACTGTTTTTTTATGAATCGCCAACTCAAATAATTAATTTATATAATTTTTCGCATATTTTCCCTCGACTTTATTAGTGAGTGATAGATATGGTACAACATGTATGTTTTCATCCATACTGACGTTCTTCTTCTTCAATGCAAAATATTCACAATGTTATTCAGAATTTGACGAATTATAATTCTAATGCAGCATCAGAATACAATGAACGAATGAACTGCATTGATATAGAGGATCAGTTACTAAATTTGTTTCAAATAATACGTCTAGGAAATTAGTTTACCAATTTCCATACTTGAAACTAAATAGACTTAGTAAGGAGATTAAATTAAAAAGGCGCAAAGTCCAGGATACTGGAATTAGAACTACTTACATACCTTTTTCTATCGGGTTATATTTCTTTTTACTATTTAATTTTTTATCCTGTTTGAGAAGAGGATTATAACCAAAAGTAGACTATTCAAAGAAAATTTTAGTCATTTCTAAGTCCTTATAATTTTTTTCGGTTTCATGATGAGTATACCACACATGTAAGATACAGCTGGCTCATTTATTAAATCAAAATAATAATGACTTTCGATACTACTAACATGAAGCTTCTAGGCAATGCTTAGTTTATCTACGGCAATTCAATATTAAACGAAATACTCCAAACAGCTTTTATCACAGTAAAATTTTATGCAAATACTGTACAGAATTTATGCGTTTGATATGCCCAATTACCTCTTAGGCGCTTAAGTGCTGTAATATCGTCGTTTTTAAAGGGAAGGCTGTTAGATGTATTATATCCAAAAAGTTCGAAAACGTGAGAATTTGTTTTTTGAACGGACTCGGAGTTAATTTCGTTTTTCTTTTTACGATCGTGTTGGCTTTAATTCTCTTTCAAGTATAGGCACTTAGTTTGTTTAGTACGTGACATTGTTACTTATTAGCTTGTAAGTTGTAAGACACTTTCTAGTCGTTAAAAATACAGAAGGTGAATTTGATGAAGCTTCTACGTTGTACTGAGGAAACAACTGTGTCTCAACCCTGTAGGGAATTACTCCTCATCATCGCCCAATATTCTGCATGTGAATTTAATATCTCAATAATATATTTACTTGGTGAAATGAGGATCATGTCTTTGGCTTTTATTAAAACACCATAATAGCAATATACGTATAAAAATATAACCTTACGATATTCCCAGTTCATAACAAATAGGTAGTAAAATATTCACGTAAGAACATGCAAATAAGATCACTATAAATATATAAAGAGAATATATAGAGCAATAAGTATAATTAATATAAATATGGTAACCGTCAACGCACTTGTGACGCCTATGGTGTTGCGGGTGTACATGGGCGGCGGTAATCGCTTACCATCGGGCGATACGTCTGCTCGGTTGCCATCCATACCATAAAAAAATCAAAAGCGGATTTTCTGCTATGTATGTAAAAAGAATCACCAGTAGCAAATTCGTCTGCTATCTGTACGAAAAATTTCGTGAGTTAATGTTTATTGTAGCTCGACTCACAATCTTTAGCCGACTTTTAAAAAGGAGAGATTATCAAATTCAGTTTTTTTTAATTTTCTACATTTTTACTTTTACTACTTTCTCAGAACTTGGTTTTAATTATTTTCTTTCTTTGAAAGAATATATTTCCAGTCTGGGTAACTTAAGGAACAACGTAACAGTTTATGCTAGGCACATTAAATTGACTGACACTTTTTAAAATTTCACTGTGCATCATTATAAGCTGGACAGAAGTCATAAATAATAACGATCAACGATTAGTACTGCAGTAAGCCTTTCATAGGGGTTCGGGTCATTAATTCGTGGGAATGTAGTGACGTATGCGTCTAGCCGTTTCGATCCCTCAGCACTGTAAAATGATAGCAGGCTTTGTCAACAGTACAATTGATTAGAGTTTCTTGAGTTAACTATAAATATAATAGTGCGTATACTGTATAACACTGCAAGCGGTATATCAACGAGTACAAAGTTTATTGTCAGTAATTAAACTATATTTATTTATTAAATGTGTTTTAAGTTTAATTAAAAAGTTTAATTTATTTTTGGCAAAGATGTAATCTTGTACTGGATCTATGCCTACGCCGGTAACGAACGCGCCGACCAGTCGCCTAAGAAAGTGGCACTTTGCTCCCGGAGGAAACTCGACTACGGTCTGTGTCCGGTTTCATGCGTCAAGCGCTAGAATCGCAGCGACCCGCCCGATGCATGGAACTGTCAATACCAGTTGGCTACACGGTTGGCCTAGTGGTTTTAGAGGTCGCCACACCGCTTCCTATTGCGCCAAGTGTTGTGGTTTCAAATCCTACATGGGACAACACTTTGCTTGATATATAAATTGTTGTTCTAAGTCTGGGTGTACTTTGTGTCCGTAAAGATCTGCGTGACACAGGAATGTATATTCCTAAAGCGGGAGTTTTCTTTGAAAAAAACAAAGTATACATGTCAGAAGTGAAACTTCTTAGCTCTCTCTCATCTCTCGCTCTATGGCACTGTGCGTGATACGACAATCGCTCTATCTCACTTTTTCTCTCGATCTTTCTCACTTGCTTGCTCCCTACTCTTACTCCATCGCTAGTTGCTTCATGCTACGTTCATCCCGTCTTACTCTCTCTCAATCGGTCTCGATCGCTCTCTCTGTCTTTTTCGACACTTCCGTTGTATACTTGGGTGACGTTACATTTGTAAAATTTTTACCCTCATGCGCCTAAAGAAGTTTCACTTCAAAAAGTTGGGCCACACCGCCTCCGTCACGTTTTTCTTATGTTCTTATAACACATCTCTATCTCCAGTTGCCGATGCTAGTGTTTGACTATATTTATTAACCCTATTTTTATATCTTTTATACTGTAAACGCAGATACATGTAATTTAGGCTGTTTATACAACATTTAAATAATTTATCACAATCACAAATACCTTCAAAGGCCAGTATGGCCATGTCTTTGAAGGTATTTGTTAGCCACGGCTTACTTTGCCGTTTATTTAATATATGTACCTTCCTTTTCACATTGCTATATGCATTACAAAATCCTGCATACAAATTGTTTTAAAAATCAATATGAAATTTACATTTTAGCAACTCCGACCATAGAACACTTTCGAGGGTTTTCGTTATCTTTCTTGTAATAGTTTTACATTTATATAACACTTTTAAAGGGATTTATTGCGGTTATATTACTATCTATGCACACATCAATGAGATAATGGTCCTATATTTTACACGTTAATACGTACGAGCTAGCGATACATGTGCGAATCACTGAACCAGCGTAAACTTCTTCTTCTGTGACGTCACGGATAGCACATTTCATTCCTATCTCGCTTATGTTGTTCATATATTAACAAGTGCTACTCTTAAAGCCGGTTTTGCACAGTAGACCCATGATCGTATCACCCAATAGCACTATTTCATAATCCATTAGAATTCCATAAAACAATTTACACATTTCTTCAACAAAGCCTTGTTTACAAGTTTGTGGCGACCTATATATAGTAAAAATGTGAATAGTCCTTTTGCCTTCTTGGCATAGCTGCCCATTTATCATTTTATTACAGTCGGTGGTAATTTGATTTGAAGGACAATGTATTACTAACATGCAACAAGATCCCGCTTATTTTTTATTTTTTCGTACATGCATGTGTGTGTTGTATCCTTCCAGTCCGTTCAATTGCACTTAATTTCTCGTAATATTACTTTCTGTAAATGCGATGATATTGAATTTTCCATACAATTATTAATTTAAACTTATTGTTGATTAAAGTTTCTTCTCAAAGATCTGATATTCAAATGAACTACATTTAAACTCTTGCCAGACTGTAATATGTACTCCTGCCAGCTATCAATGCTTGTGTATTTATTATATGTAATATTCAACTTAATATGAGACGGATATTCCTCTAATTTTAATGATTATATAATAACCAGATAAAGATAAACATTGATGTTCATGCAAAAGAGTCATTTTTCTCCCATGAACATGTTTATATCCGTTCAAACACGAATCGACCATATTTATAAAGTTCGAGTGGGCCTTCTTCGTCTGTCTACCGAACTTGATAGATAGCAACATCAGCGAGGTGCTCTTCAAATAAGAGCACTCGTTCTCTGTTATCGAGTTCTAAAAATATGGTCAGCATATTTAAATAAATAAATAAATATTTCAGACATCTAACACACATCGCCATACTTTTTCGCAAATGAATACATACATATTATATATAGAAGACACCCAAATCAACTCAAATAAACAAATGAGTATATAATATACCTGTATCTCATTTACAGAAGTAAATAAATGTGTTCTATGTGCTACAAAGATATGTATCTTAAGAAAACCAAATAAAAACAAACAAAAGCCGCTCACTCTACGAATTCTCATCCTTCATTACCATAAGTTTTCTTTTTAGTAGAATTCGAAGCCACTCTCGGTATCCTCAATCAAAAACACGAGTGGTAACATAAATTTGACTTTCAATAAGAACCCATTTAAAGTTTATATTTCGTTGAAACATTTGTAACAATTGTGTCGTTTTGGGAATGCGTGATGTACTCGAGACAATAGGCTTTCAGTCGAACTGCGGTCTAGGAATAAATGTGGTGTGTCTAAACCGCGCACGCACGTCTCTCGTCGTGCATATTTTCCCTTTGTCTCATAGACAATAATGCCAGTGGCGATGAAGAGCCGGGTTTTACTTTGTAGATGACATTTCGAGTAGCTTGTGATGCGGTTTTACGACTTAATGGTGTTAAAATATTGGTATTTTTAAATGACTGTACAAAAACTCGACTAAATTTACATCTAATCTATCCTCATGAAAATACATTTTCCAAGGGAGAGCCACGTTTCAGCATACATGGGCCGGATCGACTGGAGTGATATTATGGCCTCACGGAAAACATGTGTGAAACAACGTAATACAATAATTGTTTTTTTCTAGTTAAATATAATATACCTCGAACATTAAAAACGGCCTTGTAACCTCTTAATGATGTTGAATTAAACTATGGCTAGTAACGCAAAACATATATGAGATGTTGAAGGTCGAGATACATAAGCAAAATGTGCCTACATTGTGGCAATGGAGTCATTAGAGAAAGGTAGCCTTTGTCTTTTTAAAAAAGTATAATAGAGACATCAATTGCTAGATTGATATTTTTGCAAAAGCTACGTATTATTATTATTATTACTTTTTATAAAATAAGGGGCAAACGAGCGGACGTATTGCCTAATGTTAAGCGATTACCGCCGATCATAGACACCCGTAACACCAGAGGCGAGGCCGG
The DNA here is from genome assembly GCA_003709505.1 of Hyphantria cunea. Taxonomy (NCBI): domain Eukaryota; kingdom Metazoa; phylum Arthropoda; class Insecta; order Lepidoptera; family Erebidae; genus Hyphantria; species Hyphantria cunea. The sequence goes on along the minus strand of PKRV01002075.1, from coordinate 444,992 downwards.
CCTTGGGAGAGGCTGAGGGGAAGAGTTGGGTTATAGGCCTCCGGTATCCTCACTCACTCGGTGAAATACAGCGCAGGCGCTGTTTCACACTGGTTTTCTGTGAGGTCGTGGTATCCCTCAGGTCGATCCAGCCCATGCATGCCGAAGCGTGACTCTCCCACGGTAAGAATATATTTGAATTCACTGTGCAAATAGAATATTATAAAAATTTACAATTATTACTATCCCTGGTGTACCACGATTTTCTACCAAATTATCGCACGCTCCTAAATCTTTGAAAAATTGATGGAATTTGTAAGGAATTGACGTAATGACATCAATATATCATCATTACGTCACATGAATAATGGAAGGTGACGGTGTAAATTTGCGTGAGCAGTCTACCGTGAAATCGCATTCGTACGTCGAACCATTAATTCAGCATACCTTTGAGGGGTTCCTCGGCAATCCACATTCTTAGCAGTTCTATAGCCAATAAGACTTGAGCTATTTGTGAAGTGTATGAAATGAGCCGAAAAAGTTTAAATTTATTCAGAAATTGCCAGTATTTGTAATGAACACTAATTTACTAAAAGAGATAATTATTTTCTGTCGCCTAAATGTTAAATTTATGAACAAACACTTAATTTTCTTCTTTTGTATAGAAATTCTTTAAGACCTCTGATTTGGCATGTAATTATTATCAGCTTATCGCAGTCCACAGCTAGGTTAAGGCTAGGCCTCTTCATTTAAAAACCACTTGGTTCGATCATCGGCTTCTCGCATCCAGCTCCTGCCAGCCGTATTGCACAGATCGTCACTGCACATGACCTGTGGACATTTTAGACTACGTTTGCCAAGATGCGGTCTCCACTCAAGAACCAGATCACCTGTCATCGTTTTGGCTTCGTATGTCATGACGTACACATATTTTTGAACAACTTTGAAAACAGCACCAAGTACCGCGACCGGTTTCGGCAGTACATGTTCATTGAACATGATCGTGGTTTTCTCCAAGTTCATTCGTAGGCTGATACGTACAGAGGAGTCAACCATATCGTTTAGCATCTTTTGTAGGTCCTGCAGTGTCTCTGTTATGATGATGATGTCATTCACAAATCAAAAGTAAGAGATGCATTCGCAATCAGTGTTTATGACACTTCCATTCCAGTGTAGCATCTTGAACAAGTCATCAATTGCATTTGTAAACAATTTCGAGGAAATAACATCTCTTTATCTCACTTCTCGATGCAAAGGTATGGACCTTTTTTCTGATTCTGTAATCGGATGGACATGAGGGCGGCTATGAAGAGACATCTCAGCACTTAGATGTATCACCAGTTCACTTGGCAACGCTTTAGGGACTCCAGAACAGACCAGATCACGATCGAGTCAAAGGCCTTCTCGTAGTTCATGAATGCTAGATAAATGGGTTGATTAAATTCTTTTGTTATCTGTATAATCTACCGCACGGCGTGGATATGGTCTGTGGTGCCATATCCACTTTAAAATCCAGCTGTTATTAATCGAGTCTTCTCGCAAAATGGTTCGTGATAATTCGTGATAATTTAACGCCATCTTCTCCGGAGGCTTTTTTATTTCTCATCCATCCAAGAGCTATCTCGATTTCATCAATGCTGACTTCTAGCAGATCTTCGATGTAGTGGTGTATTGATGTGGCTCTAGAGTCCTCATTTTCAAGATTAGGTCAAGATGCATGCGAAGAGTACAAATCGCCATAAAAGTGTTCCATTTACAAAAGAAAAGAAAGGAAGGAAAGGAAAGAAATCTATTTAGTGTGTGTTTAAAGACAACTCTCGCACCAGGAACATTCCTGAGTCGTGATGGTTTAAAAAAGTATTCATGAAATGTAAACAAAATAGGCCAAAACTTAGAACGTCGATGATTAGATCACGGAAAGAGTGTAGGGTTTGAACAGACAATGAAGTAAAACAATGGCAAGATGACCGTTCAAACTACTACGCTATCGTGCAATAGAATTTTACATCCTATTTTTAATGATATAGGAGACATACGAGCAAACGTATCGCCTGATGGTAAGCGATTACCGCCGCCCCTGGACACCCGCAGCACCAAAGGCGTCACAAGTGCGTTGACGACCTTTTAAGAAGGAGTACGCTCTTTTCTTGAAGGTTTGAAGGTCTTATTGGTCCGGGAATACCGCAGGCGATAGTTCATTCCACAGTTTTGTTGTGCTAGGTAGAAAGTTCCTTGAAAAGCGCACAGTTGTGGACTGCCAACCATCTAGATGATGGGGATGAAATTTTATTTTATTTTACTCCAGGTAGACGGAATACAAGTTATTATCTCAATTTATAGGTGTAATAAGCTCCTGTTCAGACTTAAAAGGAACGATCTCAGGAAGGTCATAGATATCCGAACTGGGCATATCCCATAAACAAGTACCTATTCATTATAGGTGCAATAGATAGCATGGAGCATATAGGTACGAAGAACGCCACAATACTGCATTCAACATCACTCCTGGAAACAGACAGTGACATGAAGAGACTGCAGAGATTTGTGATGATATATAATATGATTATAAGTTGCACTATGCAAACATAGTGAAACCATGGAAGAGCGGGGTCTGCTGACAAAAGCAACTCTAGCTTAAATGGAGGCTCCCAACACTAATTTGTTTTATGTTAACTTATATGTAATTATGAATAAGTAAAATAAATATTTACAAATCATAGCAATTCGCTCCCAGTTACATATTCTTATATGTATTTTGTACCAATTTCACATAAAATAACTCCTTAGTTACTTTATGTGAATGTTACACCAGTATTAATACTGGTGGATATTCATGGCAACTTTTGCATTGTGAAATAGGGGGAGAGCCACACTTTGTCACGAATAGGCCGGCTTCAACGGAGTGATACCACGCCCTCAAAAAAAAAACGGAGCGAAACAACGCCTGCGCTGTATTTCGCCGACTGATTGAGAATACCAGATACCCATACAATCTTCTTCGCCATCCACCAAAGGCCGGCAATACACTTGTGACTAGTATTGCAGTTGTCCATGGGCAGCGGCATCGCTAACCATCAGGCGATACGTCCCTCCCTCCTAATGAATCCCAATCCCAATAGAATGACATAAAATAGAATAATACTTATTTCGAAATATTTACTTGAATAATGAGTAAGAGTGAGTCCAAATTGAGATGCATATAAAAATAATTACACTCTCGCATTAAAATTATTGTTAAATATTTTATATAAAACATTATTCACGAAATACATAAAATTATTAAACAAAGTTAAAAGTAATAAAACATTGCCAAAAATACAATTGAGTTTAGCAATTCTAAGATAATTTTATGTTAATATACAACATTTTTCATAAGAATGACAATCTGTCGCTTGTTCTGGTGGTACACTTAATGCTGCGCTGCAGCGTGATACACAAATTCCTCCATGATGTCTACAATTATTCCGAAACTCGGTTTTTACGATAGAACAGCAAGTTAATCCGTTTGCACATATCGTGGAACTTTTAACGATCTCTTCACATTGTTCAACTTCAAGGCAATTTTCAGTTGGACATATTTCTGCTCCATCTGCTACTTGTACACACACAAAAGTAAAAATTAAAATCAAGGTGATAGTCTTCATTTTCGTTTCGTTCTTATTTGTTATTCTTAACTGCACAATAAATTAAAGTAAATAATATGAAACTGATCTCAGTATAAAGCCACCTGAACGAAAGAACGACTGAATTTAAAATGTTGCTATACGTGCTTGTTCTGTCTCGAAGGCAGTTCCTTATCTTTAAGTTTAACCTTCCAATATGCATAAGGTTGCGTTTCCGAAGTCAGCGGGGAGCGGAGCGAGAGTTGAGCGGCAACGGCAGTGAAGTGGACAGCGGAGCGGGAACGCTAACCCGTTTTAAAAAGCAGCGAGCGCTAGAGTATTTTAGTGTTGTATTAGGAAAAGTTATAACTTGTAAAATATGGCTTGATCACTATCAAGCTATATTTTACGAGGTAATACTTCTCCTCCTATTATCTCCAAGTCCATTGACTTGAATTAATTATACAATGAAGGTCTGTTCCGATAAAGATAGGAATAATTTTCCAGATGTAAGAGTACATGAACTCAGTGGAAGCGGAGCGGGCAGCGACGCACTCAAATGTATAGACTTCGAGCCTATATTGTGTGGCATTTGAGTGTTTTGAAAATAAGGAATGGGAAGGAATGAAGGTTTTATGCAGTGAACGCGCATTCTTGTATTTTTTTGCCGTTAAACTCGACCATATTCTCAAATCCCCATTGAGAAATGCGGCCCAGAACCTGGGCGAGTTGAACGACAAATTTCTATCGTTTTTCGTCAATATTTCCTAACTTGGCAGTAGAATGTTCAAAATATCGCACATGAACTGTGCTGTCGCCTGCATAGCAATATTCATTGCACACTGCCAAAGACTAACAACATAACATCGATATGCAGAGGAAACAGGTAGGCGACAGGACGGAGCGGTACTTCGTCCGACTCTGAAGTAAATCGGTTAAAAATTTGTGCACACACACACACCGTCGCAAAAGACTCTGACATGATGCTGGTGCAGTTGCAGAGTTTGTTAAACGCAAAGACAGCAGCTTAGAAAGTAGCAAACACCGTCAAACCCTATGTCGAATCTGATAGCCTAGGATTGCGAACAGATGTCGCCTAAAAGACATTGCTCTATTATCATGGAGCTGTTGCTCATCAAAACATTCAGACCACCCAGTCCCATCTTTTCCTATCCTCTACGCGACAACCACCAGCTGGCCTTAAAAATAACCGTGTGGTAGACCTACTCTCTCGAACTAAACGTTACTTCTCTTATTTTCTAGGCAAATTAGCTAAAACCTGAAGTTCACAACCATCGTACACAATACAACACTATGATCCGGAGTCTTTTAAAGGAGAGTAAAAAGGCATCTGACGGGTCCAGTTACCAGGCCGATGATTTAACAACATTCGCGACCACCACTTTTGGATTCAACTTAAACTTTTTATTAGGGAGAATAGAGTCACTTTGGTTTTAAAAAAAAGATCTTATGATTATCAGATGAAGGTACAGGTAAGATCCCTCAAAACCCATATTTTATTTTATATTTACCAAGAGATAGTATTATTAGCTTCTGATATCTAACATTAATTTTGGTTAAGGTTATAGCACAATTTGACAGTGTTGTAAACATTGCTATCTTATATTTAACAAGTCTTTCAATGTCTTCATTACCATATCTGGAGAATGTAAATTCTATCCTTTCGGTTTGTTGAATAGGTAAATTTTTCACAACTCAAAAGTTTATAGATTAAGAATTAAATGATGTTTTGTGGTATTGACTGCCTCGGCGGCGCAGTGATAGCTTACGCGACTGCTGTCCGTAAGGTCTCGAGTTCGAATCCTGGGTCGGACCAAGTGTTTGTAAGATCTGCAAATATTTGTTTTGAAGTTTGGATGTTTTCTATGTATAATATGTATGTATTTAAAAAAAAATCTTTATGTATTCATATCAGTTGTCTAGTACCCATAATACAAACTCCGCTTAGTTTGGGACTAGATAGCTACTTAAATACTTATTATACGAACGATTCTGATGAATTAGACTGAATAGTCTAATCAGTTTTTATCTTAGTTTTCGTATTAAACCAGGAAATAAAATAACGGTCGTCCTTGAAAAAAATATCTCGTAGCCTTTACCTTTAACAATATTTACGTCATTCAATATATCTAGTGGGTTTAAAACTATGTTTGTGAAGCTGAAGATAGAGTTCCGGATACACGTTGTTAATTACTAAAAAAACTAAACTAAATTCTAAATGTAAAATTTAAAATACAAGAAATAATTACGTATGTTATTTAGTTGGTATGTATTTCGTGTAAGTTTAGTCTGATATGTCAAGGTTTTCGTTACACGATACATATTTTAAGCGTTCTACACAAGAATAGCAAAGGAAAAATATGGTTTAAGTTAAATAATTTTGGATATGGGATATGATATGATGATGATATTGTCATTACTGTCGTCAAAAAACTCAAACTTTAGAAAACACATACATGAACTTGTTATGATATATCTGGTGTTGCAGATATTCTTAAAAAATCGGATCTAATATTGTACTCTGGACAGTAACCAATCTTTCAATTTAACATGGATTTCAATGAAATTTAAAATAGTGATATTTGAGGTGAGACATAATAATATGCAAATTTTATCGCAATAAGCGATATACACGCGTGTTACATAATGTTTGGAATTAAGGATTTGCATCATCTGGTACAACTTGAGGAGGAACTTGGGAAGATTAGGTTCGAGATTAGATCTTAGGGTTATGTGAAGTCCGAAGAGAGGGGGAGGATACCATAATCCTGGACTCAGGTCACCTGATGTACTTCCGCAAGGGAGACCAACGACCCCAAGGTGGCGTGGGGTTTCTGGTAAACTAGTCGCTTTCTGGCAACGTCGTGGAAATTTCCAGTGTAGCGTAGCGTACCTCATTGTCAAGCTTACCGAGAGGTATAGCCTCAAGGTAATACAAGTATACGCACCGACCTCGGCTCACTCGGACGATGAGGTGGAGGATATGTTCGATGACATATCGAGGGCCCTCCACTCCACTACTAAAACCCACTACAACGTTCTTATGGGTGGCTTCAACGCCAAAGTGGGAGTACCAACCTGCGGCGAATCGGTAAAAGGATCCCATGGATTTGGAAACAGGAATCATAAGGGGCAAATGCTTATCAACTTTCTCGAGCGGGAGGGGCTGTTTTTGATAAACTCATTTTTCGAGAAACGGCCCCAAAGAAAGTGGACGTGGAAAATCCCCGACGCTATGACCAAAAATGAGATCGATTTCATCATGACGGACAGGAAGCACATATTCAGAGACGTCTCAGTGCTCAATAGGCTTAACACCGGTAGTGATCACCGACTAGTCCGAGGTTCTCTGAATGTCAACTTCAAGGCTGAATGTGTCCGCATGATGAAGGCCAGGCTCCGACCAACTCTGCTCCAAGTCGAGATGGGATCTGAAAAATTCCAGTCAAATCTGGAAAACCGATTTGTTGCCATGGAAACCACAAGAAACCTAAACCAGAACCTTGAAAATGTGGTTCGAATCTCAGGAGTGAAGGTACGAGATTTTGTCGAATGCAGGGTACAGGCACGAAGTCGAAACTTTCAGAGAAGACACTAGGGTTAATGAAGGAAAGACGTGAGAACCCGCCAGTTACTTCATCGGCAAAGCGGACTCTAAACCGAGAGATTAGTAAGCGTGTACGACACGACCTCCGATGCTCCAACACTCTTTTGATTGAAAGAGCAATCGAGCAGAATCGGGGGTCAAGAGTGTTTGTGAAATCTCTTGGAAAAAACCATTTGAAGAAGCTGACCACAGAAAGCGGAGAAGTCGTTACTTCCACTTTACTGATGAACACTTTGTACGATTAGTGCGAGATTTGGCATAGATATTTCAAACATAATATGTAGTATTGAATAACAGTTAAAAAAGAAATTCTTCTAGTCACAGTTGTTTAGAACTTAAACGTGTTGCGTGTTCACGTTTACAGAAGATTAACAATCTCATTGCTCTAAGTTTTTTTTTTTTTCATTTGGAGAACCAACAAGAACATACACCTTAAAAGCTAAGAGAAACATAACAGTACTAAACAATAATTGGTGTTGCCTTAATTAACGATTGCCATGGAAAGCAAATATATGTAAAAACAGGAGCATGGTATGTATTACATGGCTAACAGTTTAGTTCAATGGGCAGGAAATTAAAGTCTTATTAAACTAGTCTAGTTATTCTAACGATGCCGATGAAAGCTTTTGCGAATTTCAGTAAAAACTTTTTTAATACGAAGAAGTTGAAATGATGGAGACAATAACATTTTCATCTTCAAGTGGGATTATTTTAAGGTCACATCTTTGGTTAAATATTTTGCAATATTGAAAAAAATATGTTATTGAGATTTTTACCATACTCAGTAAACAATATTTCTTTCCATTGAATATTCTAATAACAAAAACGAAAAAAACATTGAAAAAACATGGTAGTACCTAAATGTTTATTCAGATTGGTCAAATTTTAAATAATACAGAAAAACTGTTTTCACGTTTATTTATCGATCTATAATTTCTTTTAAATGTTTCAGTGCTTCATCCAAAGCAAGGTAGACCTCTGGAGTATTTGGTGGTCTAACTTCCAGAGAGGCCGTTGGGCTCCGCAGTTGAGATTTGTGAAGAATGCTCTGAGTCAGAGGACAAAATACATCTGGGTTCATGGAGTCTGATTTTGATTTCCCCGTCAGGTAACTCATAAGGACGCCGATGATTAGGACTGAAATAGCCCCTGCAAAGGGACAGTACGTAAAAGAAATCCGGAACAAAGATTGCAGACGTTTCGTTGGTAACTGATTTCTGAAACACAAAATACATGATTTCTAAATAGTTATGTTGAAATAATTGTAGAAAGTGTTGATAGAGGAAAATATTTTAAAAATCAAGCGATTGATTAGTGTAGTTTACGTTTATATGTATTGGACTTCAAACTAATAACGTCTTTTGTTATGAATGAAATTCGTTTACATATACCTAAATGAATTTCATCATATTATATATACATATTGTATACCTAAACCGTATATTTTTAATTAAATTAATTAGTTTCACAACATTTTCACTACTGTTTTTACTTCCTTCTCTTTTTTTTAATCTTTATTAATTTATAGTATTTTATTACATGGTAATGTGTTAGTCCCATCGTACCTTATCCTATGTTATATTTTATATATAAAGTCAAGTCAAAGCTTTTGATGCGTAAACATTCCGAATAAGTCAAGTGCAGCATTTGAGGTTGGGTTTCCTAAAATTTTAATAAACATACCAATATCATAAATATTTAAATCGTATTCACGCACCAACGCTTCCCTTTGTGTTCGATACTTGACACACTCACTTCTTTCTTATACGATTCTATTAGCTTCACCTGTATGTTTGTTTTTTACCAACTTCTCATAATCTTGATAAGTAGTTTTTTACTAGGAGGTACCATTATACCTTTGCTAGATTCTTCCGTATACTAGTCGATCAAATTGAAAGACTTTTCAATAATATCTACTATATTTGTTGCACTCTAGAATTTTCCATAAATACCTAATAATCTCTTTATAAAGCAGTATAAACAGTGCGCGTTTCAATTAATTTGAATTCATTGGAATGGCAATTTAACTCTCCGTAATCCAATATTTTGAATATATATGTAACTGCGGCAAGAAAGTAATTAAAATTCAATTATAAGTATTGGAGCTCTTATTTAGGGCAATTCGTAAAAGCGTTTTTAATATACCAAGGTAAATTTAAAGATACGAAGTCAGTATATTGTTATAAGCATGTGGCGACTTCCACATACAGCGTCAACATAAATATATGACAACGCCATCCACCGAAGATAAACTCAACTACGGAGTGCACGAGGAAGCTACCAATCCTGCATCGCGTAATAGAAGTTCTCGCGCCGATTAACATATATATACAACTTTCCAACATCAACCGTTGGGCAGAAGCCAGCCAGGCATGATCACCTCGCCTGGTCGGAGGATCCTCCCTTTGTGTTGGAGGGACATGACACCCGTTCCTCCACAAGCATTAAGATTGCCATTTAAATTGTCTTTTATAAGTCTTAGTGCTGTCCACGATTTACAACCGTAACAGACCATCCTGGTAAGAGCGTTGTGGTGTCAAATAATGTCATTCGTACTTCAAAGAGTTTTGGGATAATGAGGCTACTACGTCTTTTAAAAGGGTTTGTAGCTCTTACTCAGTATGTTTTAAGGTGTTGCTAAATCTTCCTATAGAGTTGATTTATCTCGAAATGTGGAGTAAGTACAGAGAGCTATGCAGAGAGATTCAAGTTGTTCAAGCACTACGTGTTAATTATTAGATATTATTTGGTTTATACCATATATTTAAACTCACTCATATATTTAAAATAGAATACCGTCATTTTTAAGAGACAATCTTAAGCTGTCTTTGCGGCTTGTATTGAAGTGATGTGTACGAATAGAACAGATTTTGAGCCACGCTTCTGCATCCATGGGCCGGCTCAACCGGAGTGATGCCACGGCCTCATAGAAAACCGATGTGAAACAGCGCTTGCGCTGTGTTTCATCGAGTGAGTGAAGATACCGGAAGCACATATCCCTACTCCAATCCCCCTCCTTATTCCCACCCAAAGGCTGGCAACGCACTTATGACGCCACTGGTGTTGCGGGTGTCCATGAGCGTTGGTAATCGCATACTATCAGGCGATACGTCAGCTCGTTTGCCCACTATGCCTTAAAAAAGCCTTGCTTTCGCGAGTGACTATTGTGATAGGAAAATTAGAACTTTTACCTAACCTAGCCTTCTTATTTACTCCCTTATAGATCTTAGCGTCACTCTTAAGCTACTTAGTTTTTAGTTAGAAAAGTACTTTACTTAGTTATTAGAATTGTGTGGTTTTAAAAAACCACGGTAAAAGTGAAATTTTTTTTCACATGCAAATAATTAAATCTAATAAAGCACATAAATAACAACATTTACATTAAACACTGACAAAAACAAACAAATTAGCGTGGAGCACTGACACACCGTCCGACCGGCCACTGGACACTGGCCGACCGTCACGCGCCACGCGTCACGGGTCACGCGACATGCAATACACAGACCAAAAAATTTGAGACAATGTAATAAAAGTTTCACTTTAACATATTATAATATCAATGAATTAACTCTTAACTCGTACTGTGATTACTGATATAAAAAGAAAACGGTGACGAAGTAATAAAAGTGCGAAGGAATCATGTGATAGTAATATGGGAAAAGTTTTAATAAGAGGGGAATAAAAGAGAAATGAGGGTTGCTATATAAAGTTACGAAGAAAGATTAAAACTTAGCCCCGACCACCTTTAACCGCATGTGAGGTATTAAAACTGTATCTCTTGTCTTTGCTTTTAGTTAACTCACCACTTTATTTTACACTACATTCGTAAGGTACGAATTCGTATTGTTGTACTTTTATAACAACAAACACGGGTAGCACTGCGGAGCGAAGGTAATCTTAAGAAAGTAACATAACTTACTCCTTAGATCATCAGCTATATGTCATTGTTAGTCCCAGTGAAAATCAGTCCAGCAGTGCCAGTCCAGAAACAAACATACAAACAGCTGAATAGTCATACCTAACGTTGGTATATACTTATGCATTTAGTCAAAAGTACTTAATGTAACAGTACTTACTGTTAAATTATAAACAAACACTTTAAATTATTAATTTGTATAGATGATTCATTTTAATCAGAAAACCATTCTGAAGGTACTTGTATTCCTTATTTTTAACATTTTATTTCTTTCTAGATTTAAAATTTACTTTAGGTTTTAAAAATAAAAATCTTTCTCTAAGGGTCTGAAAAATAAAGCGAATAGTAAAAAAAATACACATGTGGAGCTTAGAACATTAATACTCAAGATTTACAATTCACAAACTTAAGATGTTATCTGTAATCACGAGAGTATACGTAATAAGCTACAATTACTAGGAACTAATTAAGTATTTATTATACCTACTTACAACCACTGGCATCTGAATATCAAATACTCACGCAGCATTAGGAAGAATTTTTGTAACGTTAACCAACGCAGGCATGAAATTAGGTTTGCCACAGCCTGATATTGCCAACGGTTTACCCTGAAAGGTCAACGCTCCTGTAGCTAGTGCATTTTCTGCGCCAATGAGCAGCCACCCACATAGAATGAGACTCAACAAACAGCCACTTAAAGCACCCTGAAAAGTTACAATGTCATTTTCAATTTCAATTCAAATATTAAAATGATAACTATGTTTCGTAATGTTAAAAAGAAAGTATTTAACTCCGATTACATCAATTGATAAGTATTACTGTAAATAGTGACATCTATCCTTCAACTTTGCCAACTTTTAACCTTTACTGACCTCTGTGTAATAGAGAACGAACTAAACATTAAACGCCTGTTAACCACTCCGATGTCATACACGTTTCGTTGTAATCGAACAGATGTCACTGTTACACATTGCTGTAAAACGATTGTTAAAACTTTAATAATTAACTCCGGTTACATCAATTGATAAGTATTACTGTAAATAGTGACATCTATCCTTCAACTTTGGCAACTATTAACCTTTACTGAACTCTGTGTAATAGAGAACGAACTAAACATTAAACGCCTGTTAACCACTCCGATGTCATACACGTTTCGTTGTAATCGAACAGATGTCACTGTTACACATTGCTGTAAAACGTTTGTTAAAACTTTAATAATTAACTCCGGTTACATCAATTGATAAGTATTACTGTAAATAGTGACATCTATCCTTTCACTTTGGTAACTTTTAACCTTTACTGACCTCTGTGTAATAAAGAACCAACTTAAGATTAAACGCCTGTTAACCACTACGATATCATACACGTTTTGTTGTAATCGAACAGATGTCACTGTTACACATTACTGTAAAACGTTTGTTAAGCTTTAATAAGTTCACATTAGGTACCAAAAAATAATTACTTACAGAACAATTAGCTCTTGAAAACACAATGCCCAATGTAAATAGTCCAAGTAAAGTACCAGCTGTGACTCCAGTTACTCCAGAAGCAACATGCTGTAAGCGATCTAATTCTTTAGCGAACCACACCACCAGTCCACAGTATATACCCACTACCACGCATAGTAACTGAAAATGATTACTTCCTTTGAAAGATCTAATAAGAATTAACGTAATTTTAACTTTAAATATTTATTTATATAGATAACAATCACGAGGAATATAATAATAATATAATAATAAAGAGATAGATAGATAGACTCTTAATACCATGATATTAAAAATACAATGTAGAATATAAAAAAGAAAAAACAGCGGTACAATGGGCGGCCTAATCTCAAACTGCGATATCCGCCCTTATTTACGTATGTAGGTACTTGAATATTTAAAACATGAAACAAACTAAGGTTGCATAGAATTTCAGGTTCTATTTATAACCTCTTGTATCGGAATTGATATGGTTACATTCAAAGAATATTTTTATCGTACACCAACAACGTATCCATTTCATTGCAGGTACTTTGTAGGACAATTTCTGTACTGTATCTATTTTAATTACAACATTCACATTACCTACCTTCATAATTTTACAACAGTCCGACTCTCTAGCACTCTGCGGCATCCAAGGCCTGATAAATTCTTCGAACAACACTCCAGATATCGAATTAATTAGTGACGCTATACATCTGGAATTTTAGTGTTCACACTCTATTAGCATACCTAAGTTTGTTAATTAAAGTTGTACAAGTATTTAATTTTTTTTTTTTATATTTAAGCTGCCAAAATGATTCTGCCCTGCCTGATGGAAAGCATGAGCAGAATCCAAGAGTGGTGGTCACAATCCTCAATGCGAAAAAGAACAATGCAGCATGGTGCCCCACACTATGGCGGCCTGGGCGTTGGATTGGGGTATGGGCCTCCGGTATCCTCACTCACTCGATGAAACACAGCGTAAGCGCTGTTTCACACCGGTTTTCTGTGAGGCCGTGGTATCACTCCGGTCGAGCCGGCCCATTCATGCTGAAGCGTGGCTCTCCCACGGATGATTTATTTAAGACCAAAACTAAATAAGCGTGTTTTTATTTCTTTCAAAAACTCACCCAGTCGTCGCACTGAATATTGACATGATGAAAATGCCACAAATTCCAGGAAACATTGAAGCCAGACTGTTCAGGAAATGTGGTACGAGCTAAAAGTAAATGTAAGTTGTTTATGTATGGCTCTGCCAGAATTACTCCACACTGCCTGATGGAAACCATGAGCAGAATCCAAGAATGGTGGTCAACATACTCATTGCGAAAGCAGATATTACAACAATGCAGCATGGTGACCCACACCATAGCGACCTAGTGATGCTTCTGCATTATTGGGCCTCCGGTCTCGCACACACCAACGACACATGACTGCACGAACGCTGTCATTTTACGTTGGTTTTCTGTGCGAGGGTAGTACCACCTCGGTCGAACCGGACCGTTCGCGTTGAAATCAGCTTTGCTCTTCTACCTTAATAACCATATAGGCATAGATAGCAGTTTATCTCAACATTATGATCACAAAGACATATAAGCAATATATTGAATGATAATGAATGAAACATATCTAATATTAAATACAGAGAATATGCATAATTTGTGAACACTTAAAAGAACTTCTGAATTCTGTTGAATAACTTAATTTGCGTTTTATTTTAGTAGCGCTGACTAACTTAGTTGTTGCCTAGCAAGGACTCGTTTTTCGAAGGTATTTTTACCACTTTACTAAAGAATATCTATATTTATATTGTACAAACGTACCTGTTCATGTTTTTTAATTTGCCCAGTCAGCAAAGGATCGCAGCCAGCGAACCAAGCATACAGTGCCAAACCAAGAAAACATGAGAGCAACTTCATAAATATCACTCCAATACACGACACACTCAAACATAATCGCGCTTCTCTTATCGTAGGTACGGCAAGAAGTTTTTGCAACGTTGACTGGCTCAGAGCTGTTTTCCAAAGCCAATTTGTGCTTAATGCCAGTGTTACTGCAAAGAAGGATGTATGGTGAGCCAGTTCGGGATCTGGACTGAAATAATAGACAATTATTTTAAGTATTATAGTTCGATTTTAAGGGGAGTTTAGAAGTCATTATCTGATATAAATTAAGAATAAAAGCTGTCATAGTCCATCTATCATCATAATTATCTACATGAAGTTAGGAGATTTTAAGGAGTTTTAAATCCCTGCACTCCTTAGTTAATCTCAGAAAGAACTGACAGCTGAGTTTCAAAGAATCTTAAGAACAAATCTATCAAAAAAATATGACTCCATTAATCAGAAGAATGTTATGTTAATAACTTTTCTGATGTCGTGTAAAATACATTTAAAATGTATTTTGTAACTCTATTTTTATAGAATTGTTAACTTACTCATATAACACTAATCTGCCTCCCAAGTCAGCAATTTCCCACATTCTTTTAAAACCCATGGGCAGTAGAGCTAAACCACTAGGAAGAGCGGTTCCAGCTACAGCCAGAAATGTTGTGACAATACCAAGAGCAACTATTGCTCTTAAACCACCAATAGCACAGAAAGTTGAACAGGCGACACACAAAACTGCTGTTATACGCGCTGCTAATGGGTTTGTTACTGCAATGAGAAATACAAAAGTTTAACAAAATTTATTGAGTGCCCCGTAAGCACCCATTGAAAGTGTATGTAAGGTAGGGGTTTTCAATCCATCCGTACTTATTATTATCAGAATTCGTTTGAGTTGGTACGGTCTATGAGTCGACCTAAAGAACGCATGACTAAAAAAGTAATGCAAAGACCTCAGGGAATAGAAAGTTGACTCCAGGACGACCCTGATCAGACGTCTCTGTAGGGGAATGATAGTGAGAGCTGATCCCGGGATATAGAAAGTGGACTCCAGGACGACCCTGAACAGACGTCTCTGTAGGGGAATGATAGTGAGAGCTGACCCCGGGATATATAAACGGGAAAAGGCCAGACGAAGAAGTACTTAATATTATGTATTTTAAAGTAACTCTGTCTGGCTGTTACGCTTTCACGGGTAAACGACTGTACCGATTTCCATTAAATTTGCCATTGAGATACTTGAGAAAGGAAATAGGCTACTCTTTACCGCGAAAACTGATATACACGCGGGCGGAGCCGTGGCTAAAGCTAACAGTATATAAATGTATATGTCAAACGGGCAGATGGTTTAAGAGATAACCAGAACGAGTGGCAAGAATGAGCCTATGTCACTCGGAGAAAACAAAGAATTGTTGAACATAGGTTTTATGTATAGCCATGGTGTCACTTTATCTAAATGGCCCATCTAGCTCTCCCTGAGTAAAAATCCGAAAGTTCAGTTCCCTATACCTGTACTTAGTTTCTATTAAGAGAATATCTCGTCGAGACAAGTATGTTTATTATTATAATCATAATGAAAACTATGAGAGAAAATGTTTGTGCATTAACAAAAATTTTTGCTTGGTAATTCTTTTAATTAGACAAAATACAAGACAAAATAAACCTATTTTAGTTTTCTGTAGTCAAAACTGATTACTCAATTAAGCCCTTAATTGATTTAGCGCAAGATCTGCACACATAAAACTGTCTGAATCTTAGACATTGTCTGATCGTGAAAGGCTACCTATAGCCGTTTTTAGTTTTTCTATTTCTTCCCTCCCTTATTCTTGCTGATTCAATTTTACTTTTTCCTAAATACCGAAATATTTTTAGGATTGCCTTATGATAACTATAAAAGAGATATAATTAAAACGAGAAAACAGCAGCACATGTTGTATTGTTTCATTTGCTGCAATCCGAATGAGTATGGTGACCACTAATCACGCTTTCCATCAGAAAAATTAGAGTTACTTTTGCAGGCGCATATTTTATATACAACAAACTTCGTTGCTGTGGCGGCGAAGACCATGGGCGTCTATGGTGAATCCCGCTCCGTTTTGTTTCTGATGCAAAGATCAGTGAAGGACGGGTAAATTTAAATTGTTTTCTGGTATAGGAGGCAAACGAGCAGACGTATCGCCTGATGGTAAGCAATTACCGCCGCCATAGACAGCCGCAACACCAGACGCGTCACAAGTGCGTTGCCGCCCTTTTAAGAAGGAGTACACTCTTTTGTTGAAGGTTTCAAGGTCGTAAGTAATCTTGATAGTGTTAATATTGTCGATAAAACGCCTTGCTAAAGTCTAAACCAAATTGACTTTTATCTAAATGTATCCTGTTAGTCTTACATTAGTTATACAATTAAGAAAAGTCAGAATACTTACCTAATCTAAATGCCATGAGAGGCACATAAGGAACTATAGGCAGTAACATAAGCTTGCTGAGAACAAACAAAACAGCTGCTATCGTCCGTGTATGTGTAGAGAATCTAATTTCTAGGTATTCAAAACTTGAAGATAACTGCAACTTGTGAAAAACTGAAAGCAGAGTTGATAATAAATTTCATTTTATTTGAGCTTCGTCATAAATAAATAATAAGGAAAGTGCGTGTTGATAATAAACAGGCCTTTTGTTAAAGTGTTTGCTGATTGTTTAGCATAACGTATTTGTCATCTTCGTAGCCTTTATTATTCCCAAGATTAATTGGGGTCGGCCACTAGTTCAACCGGTTTCACCTGTATATCAGTTTTTACACAGAGCGACTGCTGAGAGTGAACTGAATTTGAAGGTTGAACTAGTTGTCAGTATATTTGAGGGCACTGACTTCCTAATAACGATTGTCATAGATGTTCATGACAACCGGGACCGACGGCTTATCGTGCTCTTCCGAGGCACGGGCAGGAAACACTACCGTCTTCCAAACTCCGGGCTGCCATTAAGAATTTCTTGTAAGAAAAACCCAGCAGACCCGAAAATCGAGCCAGTGACCTCTTGATCTGCAGTTGCTTACGATATAGTTAGTTAATATTATTATTACAGTTACTAGAAATCATCTAGTTCCTGAACGTATCCTGAATAGTTCTGTTGTTACCATTGTTGGCGCCAATTGTTCCTTGTATATACGTGACGGTTTAAATATTGTCTCATATTTTGTTGCTTATTATTAATCTAGTATTTAGTATTATTATTGAAATATGTAGTATTAGTGACTGTACGGTGTAGATGGTTTGTATTGTGTGTTAAGCACGATCGTTTGTTCTTTGTTTGGATATAATTTAACTATATAATATTTAGTTTTATATATTTTAAAAACGGAAGTAAATTTATCAGCAGTCTAATTCCCATAACTCGGGTTCTACCTAGCTTGGAATCGGCCGACCGCGTGTGAGCTATGTCAATTCATTATGATGGTTTTTACTACATTTATATATGCAAATTGATTTAATTATTTTAAATAGGTAAACACCAAATGAAATACACATTTAGATTATATAAAAATAGTAAACATCCAAACGGTGAACGGTGGGTCTAAACACAGGAAAGTTTGGGACTAGATGGCGTTGTGTGTTAGACGGCCGAAATATTTATTTATTTATTTAAAGAGAATTGCCGTTTTGCATTTTATTTATTTTATTTTTATTCATTTACCTTTATTGTATATACATAATACTTTAAGGTGTTAATTGAGGTCTTGGCTATCCAACTAAGAGTCATTTATTATTAATATTGTTAATCATACAAACTAAAGCACATTACATATGAGAGAATGACAATGTAAAGACTCACCAGGTAAATAGATAACTGCCGTTAGAAAAGTTACTATCACAAGGGATAATGCTGAAGCCCAATATTGAGTTCCTCTAAGATATATTTCTACTGGTACTCCCAGTAGTGTGATACTCGTCAAATGGCTGAAAATATATTCATCATGTTAAAATTAAGACTTCTTTAAAACAGTGATGTCTATTCTCTTTCTTCCTGTTGTCTACGTTGTTAGTTAGCCACTGTCAAGTAAGTTAATTTTCTTCAAAATGGCCGAACTTATGTGTTTCACAAACGTTTTGAATTTTACAAAGACACTAATTTTACCGGTAGCTCTTAGTTATAATTAGCTGTACTACCACTCTTGTTGTGGTTTTCCAAATTTAATATATTTATTTATTAACACTTAATGCACACGTTGTACAAAGGCGGACGTAATGCCTTGAGGCATTCTCTTCAATGATGTGGTAAGTGCATAGAGATTTAATATAGGTACCGAGTACTAGTATTTTCATGTATTTTTTTTATTTTGTACAAATATCTCATTCTTCGGAAGCAATCGCGATCGGCTTTGCTATTGAATCGCGCGGAACTTGAGCTTGACCGCGAGACAGAAGGAAAAAGAACTTACCTTGAAGTAAGAGCCAAACAGATAGATATCACTGACATATTCTTCCCGCCAAACAAAAACCCGGCCACCGTTTTATATTTCCTATTGATCACATTATAGTACACAATGATACCTATTATTACACCTAAAATAATACCAAACAAACAATATTCCGCTACATTGAAATATATTGGTGACACAGGAACTTCGTTAGTAGCTTTTTTCACCATATTTTCAGCTGTAATTTTTACAACTGCGTCAACACGTGTTCTGATAACCACGTCTTGAAACAAACAAAATCGTGCTATCAGCAGTTTATTGTCATCTAACGGCATATATTAAGGAGATAAAAGTGGATTTAATGTCAATCTTTCAGCAAACACCAACGCTGTTAGTAGGTACTACTATAAGTACCACTAGTGAAACATAATGTCTTACCGCTGTAGTATTATGAGATAAATTTGTGCGAGTTCATTGTATTTGTTCGACAATGTTGTGAAGTGAAATCACAGTCAGTGCGAACACACTGCCTAATTTTTTCATTATGTGTTTTTGTCACACAATGCAGAATCGACGATCTTTTTTAGGCAAGCTTTTTATATTTTTTTATATATTTACATCTAATGTGATATCTGTAACTCTTCCTGAGACTCTTCTTCTTTTTTTTGATGAGGTAGCAACCAGCAAGATCAGCTTTTTCTGCCAAGTATTTAAATACTTCAATCCTAAGCCTTCGAATCTTCAAGTCTTCGTCGTGATGAAATTAATGATAAGAAATATAAAAAATGTGGATGACATCAAATGGGGACCGTCTTTCGCAAAAACAAAAAACGATCTCCTTCCTAAGAGTATTTTCTGTCTAAATAATAGTATCTTAAATAAGTTTTGTAGGTATCGATGCAATGTGAACTCTCGTAGGTAGCAGATATATTTAAATTTTGATTGGCCAGTTGGTGTAGTAGAGAGCTAGTGATTCTGATTGTGCGTGCGATCCGTAGCGCTCTATGGTCTGATATCAAGAAATTATAGTGATGTCCTGATCACCAATCCATTTATTAGACTTCTTATTTCTTCTACTTCTTCTCGATATTAGTAATAATTATGTTTTGGCAGGCTGTGCAAACAATATAACGAGTTAACACATAAATAAATGTTTATTTACCTGCTATCTCACCAAAACAATCTTAATCAAATACTAAGTATAAACGTAGACAGAGCAAATAGTGTGTAGGTATCTCGGTAAACAGTTCAATAACATGATAAAAGTCACTTATGTCACTGACGTCACCATCATAGTCCTTTGTTTAATTATATTATCTTAACCCAACACAATTGCCCGCTGGTAGACTTTTGGAGTAGGTATTTGCGGCATTCTGAAAATTTTACATATATCTTTTCCATAGTATCCTAATACAGAAATGCAAACCTGGCTGAAGGGTAGCGGTTCTAGACTGTGAATGTTTTTAGCTTAGTGTGGACTGAAATAGCATATTCCAATTGTGATCTTATTAGTGTTCTGTACAACGTCAGAAGCGTAGAGGGTCGCACAGATTTCCGTGAAGCTCTTGCGACAACGCCATACATCTTGTAAGTTTTGTTAATTATGCTGTCAATCTGCTTATCGAAATGTAAAAAAGAATCCAGTAAAACATCAAGCTATTGTAAAAATTTTATGTAGTAATTAAAATTGATATCTTTTTAGATTTTAGTGAAAGAGATCGTGCGACATTTTGTTCTCTTTTAATTGCAATGCATTTATGCATTGGCAGGCATTAAAACAAAAATCACAATTACATTACAAACAGGAAATAGCACTAGTTCATTCACGAATTAGGGATGATGTAGCAGAAAACAAAAATATTGCGAATGACCTTTTTTCTTAGAATTCTATTGGGTGATTTAATTATTAATGACAGCGCCACCTAAAGGCTAACATTTGAACTACATAAGTTTGTAAAATGATCCCGTAACAGAGATAGTTGTGTCTATAAGAAATTCCATGAGCTGGTTTCTCCATGTTTGTGTAGATGGCACTATCAAAAATTATATATTTAACTGTAAAATGTCTTATATGATGGCTCATATTTGTTTAAATCATTTCACTACAGCGAGTAGTGTTCACTTGCAATTACAGTTTAGGATATAATCAAGTCGGTACTTGAAACGCCAATTATAATAAGCACCTTAGCAGTTTCAGTAAATTTTTAACCGACTTCAAAGGAAGAGGTTATCATTTCAACTGTATTTTTATGTTTGTTACCTCTTAATTTTCAACTTGGTAAACCGATTTTGATGATTCTTGAAAAATTACTTCAAGAACTGGACGTCATTTTTTATTGTGGTTTTTAGACGAGCCTTCTTCTGGTGAAGGAGGTGTGCACTATAAAAGGATTTTTAATTCAGGCACTAGGGACACAAAATGTATCATCATCATCATCATCGTCATCAGCCTATCGCAGTCCACTGCTGGACATAGGCCTCTCCAATTTCACGCCAAAATGTATATGAATCTTCATTATTTTTGGTAGAAACGTTTTCATAATCAGTTCATTACTAGTGATACAAACTAAAATTTTAAAAAGTTTAACTCTATAAAGTAAAAAATATAACTCAAAAATAAGTTTAAAAATCAATAACCCAACTATATAGAAACCAAATTAAATCACCCAGACCATTATTAGGAACTTTTTGAAAATTTATTCATTAAAAACGGTTTAGTAGTTCAAGTATTAAGGTGAAACATGCAAACACAAATATACTCTCAAAATCAACAAAATTACATTTCCTTTCAACTTAACGGAATTTTGGTAAAAAAGGATGCTAGTTGGAGAAACTAGTTTAATTTTGCAAATTCATTTAATCATGGAGCTAATTGTTTCGACCCGCGGCGTTACCTGTGGGTGAAGTTATACCGCCGGTAATACCGCGGGGCTTACTAAGTATGGATACATTATCGTGGATGGCGGGTAGCTCGTACATATATTAGAATATTACCCTGACACCTGTCCCCTAGGCGACCTCAGTAAATACAGTTTTTGCATAGTTTTATAGCCATCATGAGATTTTTTTATAGGCTGGTTTCATTTTGTAATTTATTAATGCAAGTACTTTTATATTTAACAGAGGTGGCAATAGGGTATCAAGGCAAAGTGTAAAAAGAATTTGGGGAAGAGGTCAGCAATATAAAGAATTAACATAATATTACTTATCTATTAGTATGAAAAGTGTACGAAAATGTTGTTGATTTTGACGATTTTGACTGCACTGAAGGCTTAGTGATTAAAGAAGTCGCCATACCGCTCTCTACTGTTCAAACCCCACTCTGGACAACTTTTTGTGTGATCCATAAATAAGTTTTTTTTTATATTTAGGTATCTTTTGCGCCGTGTCATGTATGTTTGTAAGAGAAATGTAGACATAATATACTACATATTTCTATTTTTTCTTCTAACTATATTATCATTTTCTATAATTAATAATTCCATGCAGGTGCACGCAGTAGTTGTTAACGTACTAACAATTTACCAAAAAAGGTAGAAACATCTCTTTCAAAACGCAGGTTTTTTTGTTTTTATGGAATAGGGGGCAAACGAGCAGACGTATGGCCTGATGGTAAGCGATTACCGCCGCCCATGGACAACCGTAACATCAGAGGAGTCACGAGTGCCTTGCCGGCCTTGAGGGATGAGGAGGGTGATGAGGGGAAGGGTTGGATTATGGGCCTCCGGTATCCTCACACACACACATATAAAACCGATAAATAATAAATATAATAATAAACGTCAACAATGATACATACAATTTTGTTAATATGATGTTCCTTCATACCAATACAAGTACAAAAGTAATATGTTGCTCGCGAGCTTGTTAAAAACTTTTGATGAGGATGCCATTACCGTGGAGTGTTTGGTATCAAAGAATTTCTGCGCAACTGTACTTTAGTCCTATAAATTCCCACCACGTATATTCGAATACACAAATCATCTAATTCACAATATCGCAAATATTTCTTGTCCAGAACATTGGGTGACACGGGGCGCCCGAACAAACGGAAGTTTGAGGGGGCGGGTGCGCGAGGGGGACACAACCGAGGAAATGTCAGACAGAGATACCAATACTCCCTTAAGTGAAGAATGAAGAGTAAGGCAATAAAGAAAAATTAAATTATATTTCCCAATGGTGTCAGCCAGTTATTAAGTGGCCAGACGCCATTTTGAATTATTATATTTTTTATTTCTTTTCCCCAGGTTTCCCTTTTGTACGAGGAATTCCTTTTATTTGGAATAGTTGTGGGAGCGGATTGCAAATGGATTCAGTGGAAATGTGTTAACGGTGTAAATCTATGAGTGTATTATATGGCACGTTTGGGATCATTAGATGCTTTATAAATCTTAGTTGAACAAATAAATCTGGTTTTATGAATACCCTGATAGTGGAGTAAAAAACATTTTATCCAAACTATTAAGCCCAGGTTCAGAAGGTTTTTATGATCAAAGGTCTTATTTATTTCATTTTTAATGGTAAATTTTTACGCTAAACTCATCATAACATTATACAACATCGTACATTTTAGATATTTTTATATCATCGAGATGCTCAACGCTGTTGATAATAATCAGTTAAAAGGTCCCTTTAAGAATAAGAGCAGTGGGAAATGAAAAATATAAAAAAAAAACTTTTTCATAAAAAGTATGTAATTATTTTCATTCGGTACCCTCTAACTAGCATTAACGTCAGATTTAAAAAAAGAAAGGCATGTGGTATGTGAACGTCAATGAATTTGAAATTAAAAGTTCCAGGACATACTACAAATTTTTCAACCACTCCTCTGTCCAAGTAGTTCGGTTGTGGATCATGTATGTGTCGAAATAAGACGTGCACCAACATAAACTGCCTTTAAAAGACCTGGGAAATGCCAATGTCCCATAGATAACTTTGATACAGCAAGCTTGGTCAAGGTGTTTTCCTTTTGTTTGTATATCTATAAATTTCACTTATTTTTTTATTTTTATGTATTTTTTTGATCACGTTGTGTGTTGCCATTACTACACATAAAATAGTGTATTCATGTTTCTTTAATTTCCTCTTTCTATCCGAATTCTAATACACCAGGTACCCTATACCATCCACCCCTTGTCCTTATTTACATCCCACGCATGGTTGCCAGTAAGAGATTGCCTCCGAGCGATAAGGACAGCACTTGTACTTCCTTAGTTTTTAAGAGGGATGTTATAAGTTTGGCGTCGGTGTTTATCTGTCTGTCTGTGTGTGTCTGTCTGTAGTATCGTAGCTCTCAAGCGGATGTACAGATTTCGATGCGTTTTTTTCATTTGAAAGTCAATTTCCTTGCGTAGGTTTTTAGCTATATTTGGTTAATATCGGTCCAGCAGTATAAGATACGGGCTTTTTAAATTTTTAATTTTAGCTTGAAAGTCAAATTTGTAATTAATCTGGTGCACAACAAAAGTGATACATTTTTATTATAGTTATTAAAGAAAAACAATCATTGGAATCTATGAGTCAGAGTTATTTTATTCTTCATTCAATTATAGATAAAACCTTTATTTACACTTTATTCAAACTAAGAAGAATGGTTACAACATTTTCTAATTTATAAATACGCAGAACAATGAAAATAGTTAGTACTTTCTAAAACCCTATTTATTATTGATTTTAGACCCTAATCTCCCAATGAGGGGTGTATACGAACGTACCTATATATGAATATACAGACAATATTGCAACATAGTGGAAAACCTTTCAAGATTTAGCATTTTTCTATGTCCGAGTTTCAGCGCCCGAGGCGAGAAATTATAAAGAAAAGGGGAGACAGAACAAAGAATTGCATACTGTCTGAGTAATAATTGCACTTTGCAAAAATGTAGTTAAAAAATTCTATTCTCATGCCAGTTTTTCATTACAGTAACATTGTAATTACAATAAAGGACGGAGAGTTAATTTGAATTCGCCCGCTGTCTCACCGATATATTTATGGAATACTATTTACGCCCGCGGCTCCGCTCGCGTATATGTCGGCTATCGCGGCAAATAGCCTATGTGTTATTCTGATGTATCAGCTATATTACTGTAAGGTTTCATCCAAATCCGTTCAGTAGTTTAGGCGTGAAAGAGTAACAAACATCCTCACAAACTTTCACATTTATAATATTAGTATAGACTAACTGACACACCCAACTTTGCTTACGTCTCTTTACAATTATACCCGGCTCCTATTGGTGTAGGTGTAATGTTAACTAAACAGCCCCCTTTCATCTTAAGCACGCCAGAAACACACATTTAAAAAATGTGATAGTTGGTTGGATAGTTTAGGAGTTTATCGTGAGCGAAAATGTACACAATTCGAGAATTGATACAAGACTTGATTGATCTAACGACTAGATCCTGTGGAGGAACGGGTAACATGTTCCTCCAACACAAAGGGAGGATCCTCCGACCAGGCGAGGTGATCATGCCTGGCGGGCCACGGCCCAACGGAAGTTGTATATATGTTAATCGGCACGAGAACTTGTATTGCGTGATTTAGGATTGGTAGTTTCTTAGTTTTCTTCGTTGCTCCGTAGTTCGAGGTTTCTTCCCTAGATGGCGCTGTCATATATTTTTATGTCGTTGCGCTGTATGTGGAAGTCGCCACATCACTCCCCTCCAAGACTGGAGGTCGATATCTGGATGAGTCAGCTGTCTGTGCTCTGTTGCGGAGCTTGCCAGTGCCAGGATTGAATAGCTCCAGTGACTCGGAACTGAGTGCCGCAAGTTCCAGTGAGTTGGAACTGAATGCCGCTAGTCCCAGTGAGTCGGGGCTGANGGAGGTCGATATCTGGATGAGTCAGCTGTCTGTGCTCTGTTGCGGAGCTTGCCAGTGCCAGGATTGAATAGCTCCAGTGACTCGGAACTGAGTGCCGCAAGTTCCAGTGAGTTGGAACTGAATGCCGCTAGTCCCAGTGAGTCGGGGCTGAAGTTCGCTGATCCCAGTGAGTCAGGATCGTATGCGGTGCGCGGTGCTGCGGTGAGGTCCCCAGTGAGTCGGGGCGATTGCTGCGCAGTGGCTGGCTGCTGCATAGACGGGAGAGATATGCTCTGCTTACATGGACCGTAGTTGCTCCTTCAAAGACTGCCTCCAATCACGTCGGGTAGATCCACTGTGGAGGAATGGATGTCATGTCCCTCCAATACAAAGGGAGGATCCTCCGACCAGGCAAGGTGATGATGCCACCTTGCCTGGTCGGCGGGCCACTGCCCAACGGTTGATGTTGGTAAGTTGTATATATGTTAATCACGAGAACTTGTATTGCGCGATTTAGGATTGGTAGTTTCTTAGTATTCTTCGTTGCTCTGTAGTTCGAGGTTTCTTCGCTAGATGGTGCTGTTATATATTTTTTTGTCGTTGCGCTGTATGTGAAAGTCGCCACAAGCCTATAGTCATTTGAAAAATAACAGCTACACAATATTAATTGTTTACTATTTACCGTTTGAGATAATAATAAGTTTTTGCAATTATTGTAATTTTTAAGATACTTGACTTTAGACTTAAGCGCCATCTACTATTTCTATTTTCAGTATCGAAAACACTTCTCGAGATAGCTAGCCTTCTCTCATTGTTGGTAGCAATCTTAAACCCAATTCGTACTTATATCTCAACTAATATCTATAAACGACATTAGCGATAACAACTCAATCCTCAACCCCACTGGCGAAAGGGCCACTCTCAAGAACGATACTTTAATCAAACGTTAAGGGGTGAAGCTTAAAATAATCTTGGGAGGACTTACGCTGGCCTCCGGGCGTATGATAAACGGATGATAACCGGATATGAGAAGGAATGAATTGGTCGCTTCGAGCAACGTTTTTTGCGTGCTACTATAGTTTTTAGGAGGCTATTTTCGTGTCAGTCGACATATGAAAAATGGGAAAAAATTGTGATCAGAATATTTTAACGTTGTATTTTCACTTTAAACACACAAAAATATTTACTTTTGTATTGTGAAATTTACTGTTGTGTTATTGATCACTGTGAATTTAATCACTTTTTCCGACGTTTTTTTTTACTTCTAACACACAACGCCATCTAGTGTCTAGTCCCAAACTAAGCAGAGCTTGTATTATGGGTAAACGAAAACTGACATGAATACATAAATACTTTTTTTTTTGTACTTCAGTATATTAGACATACATATTACACATAGAAAACACCCAAACTCCGAAATAAATATTTGCAGATCATACAAACATTTGGTCCGACCCAGGATTCCAACCCGAGACCTCATGGACAGCAGTCGCGTACGCTACCACTGCGCCACCGAGGCAGTTAATACTTTTCATAGAAGTTTCCCATGGACATTATGTCACTTTCTCTATCATATGATTCATAACTGTGGTAACCATACATAAAAAATACGATTCGAGCAGGCATTTCAATTAACATTTGATGTTACAATAAAAATGAAAAAATGAGGACATAGTGAAAGGTGCTCAAAGTACGTTGAAAAGAGAAACGGTCTCACTTTTGGTTAACGCACGATTTTACTTTTCATAGAAATTTCATACCGCAGTCCGACAAAATATGAAAATTATTTCTTGACAAGTAAACTCCGAAAAACCCTAGAACCAACCCTACCATCTACCCTTCACATGCTCATAATAATAACTAAATGCAAATCGAACACGTCACCAATAGCCCCCTTCGTTCATTTAACGAGGACGCGTTATCGGGAAATGCTTTCTTCTTCTTTGGTTTAACGTTATGTTATTTTCCGTACTGAGGGCGGTCATTAACATAAATTTTACGCTTTCCCAGATAATCTTGGAAGGCTGCCCGGCCCTCCTATTAGGTCCTTTCTTTTGACTAAATTTACGCGATATTATTACGTATGTTATGGGGAAGTACTTCAGTATTTTATCCGTTATTACTTATCATAAGTTAGTACATACTTAAGGATAAAAGATATGTTTGAAGTTGAGAAAAAGTGTATGTATGTGTGTGTATTTACATAAGATTTCTATGCTTCTAATGTAGTGGAAGTGAAGGAACATATTGTCCTGTCATTTGCGCATTGTGTGCTGTGCCAAATAATAAGACAAGACACTGTATCTTTCTATCAGTATACGTTTTCACTGTACAGAATGTTGTTCATATATTTACTCGGCGCTTAGTTCTAACTATAGACTAAATAAAAATTCCACGAAATATATAATTGGCTTACAATTAATTTTCATTTAATATTTTTTTACTTAATTTCTTCAAGTTCGTACCATATTTCTGTTTCTCCATCTATGTTTCGGCTATAAATGTACAGAATTTGATTAATATGAAAATAATTATGTCATACGAGATTATGGAACAATCTAACTAACTACTTTTAATACGTTTTACAATATAAACTTAGATCTGGAAAATCAGGGATGAGTGTGCGGTACTTTTCCATAGTAGGTTCTATATTTCTCACTCCATTATCATAATCATATACGTCATATATTGACATCGCAATACCTCCTTGTGACAACAAAATAAAGTAGAACATTCCTTTGTTTTGTTATGGCTCAACAAAACTACTCTGATTACTTCTTTCGCATAACAATTTTCATTCCACACATTTCCTTTGAATTAGCCGTCGTAATACCGCGTCTCCCACACGCCTTCAAAACTCGGAGAACGAATAGAAAAATGGCTTGAGGCACACGACACCGGAATATATTACGTAATCGTACTCTAGTTTGTATGTGAGGTGAAGGTATAAATATGTTTGTAGTGCGACGCTCGAACTCTGATAAATAGCACGCCTAAATATTTTTGTTCTGAAAATCGCTAAATAAATTGAATTGGGCACGACTCCAGCGCCGTGTGTCGAGGTGTTAACTTACAATGGGCTTATGACGTACGAGGTGAATTTCTAAGTTACAAAATTGGTGTTGATGGCATAGAAATTGTACCTTTGAATGAGTTATACACTACACAGAGTATACAGTTTTATAACATGTTAAATATAAATATGCCTTTCAATATTGCATAATACATTTTTCTTCCCGACTTCGGTAATACCACTTATACATGAACTATAAGAGCTCTGTATTCAGGATTTTTCCATTACGAATTTTGTTGTTTTCATACATACAAGGCGGATCCTTTAATAAGTACCCAAAGGATGAAACGGGATACTATTACTAAGACTTCGCTGTCTATCTGTATGTCACCAGGCTGTATCTCAGGAACTATGATAATTAGACAGTTGAAATGTTCAGAGATGATGTATCTCTGTTAACGCAATAAATATTTATGGGACCTCAAATGGGAGGCCCCATCAATATTTAGAAAAATATAAAAATCAGTTTTATTGTATGCAATAAACGTGATTTTTATTCTCGTTTTTCCTCGATATTAATAACGACAACTGATACACACTTCAAATGTGTAGATAATGGTACGGATTCTTTCCTGCACGAGTCCGACTCGCATTTCGCCGATTTAAAAAAAAGATGATATATGAAATATTACGATCTTGCGAATACCGCAACATGTGATGGTCGTCAGAGTGATAAGAGGGTACCGTACGATCTCTATCGAGGCGGCTAGCCTGCATGCTGGATCCACGCCCTGGGATCAGTACAATCATACAATGCAGTACTCCTTGCAATACAGCATCGGCGGCGCAAGGATACTGTAGATCAGAGTGAGCTGCCAGTGCCTCAAGATGTAAAGAAACACCGGACTAAACTTAACCAAATCTTGGTGGGGGAGTGGGAGCAACATTTTGTAAGGTTCATTGCAGGGCAGCCTGCCATAGCAGCAGTAAGACCCATTCTACAAAAATGGCTGGAGAGGAAACACGGAGCACTCACTTTCCGGAGACACATGGGCTTTCCAGATATGGCTCTTTTGGCAAGTACTTGCGTCGATCATTCCTCATCGTCGCTCATGCCGGGAATCTACTTCACGATGTCATCATTATAATGACTTCATTGATGACACGGCGTTCCATATGCTGGTGAAATGCCCAGTTAGGGCTAATCAGCTTAGAGATCTCATTGCGGGAGTCTGTTCCGCGAGTAGTGTTTCAGTTCCGATTCTGATTTAGTCCCCGATCCGGAGCGAGAGTGCATGGAGTGCAGTTGCTTCCATCTGCGAGGAGGTGATGAGACGATGAAAGAAGGCGGCGAGACGGGATAGAGAATGTAACACTGCCCCTTCTGCCCACTTCAGGAGAAACATCGGACCCTGGAGGGGGTCGGGCATCTCCGATCATCCTAAGAAGTGGCCTACGGGTAACGACCTTGGGCAAAGAAAGGAACGTCGAGATGGTTTTAGTCGGTAAAAGTCAGACAGGCTCAGTTATCATCCATAAAAAAAGTTGGCAACTGATTCCTTCTCTTCGATTCAGGAAATGCAATACATGAACAATATACACGAACTATAGACGACGAGAAAGAAGAAGAAATGCGGTGTTTAATTTACCGTTTATCTTGGGAACCTCACGTCAATGTCACTTTGGATCTAAATGAATAATGATTGTAGCGCGTAGTGCACTGAATAGGTCCATTTCTTTCTTTTATTTTTACATATTTCGGGCAAACTGGTATATTAGGTCTGTTTTCGATCAAGACGAAGAATATCAACATGGGATATTTGATCTACCGGAAACTACTAATGTTCAGAAAGGGTTGAAGCGTCCGAATCTTCTAAGCCTATTTGAAAGATCTGATTTAGTATTTGATACAATTGCCATAGTTAAAATTACGTAATTAAGTACGTATACCTATAAAATATTATATTCTAATAAACTATACCGCCATAAATGTCTCTCCAACACATACGGAATATTCAAACCGCACACAAGCGTACTAAAACAATAGTAGTCACACACACATAGGCGTAGTTCGCTCTACCTTTTAGTGTCAAAAGTGTGAGAAGAATATGGGTAAACAAATCCTCCAATTTCCATCACATTTATTCGAGGCGGTGTAGTGACGTCATCTCCCCCACCCCACACCTGATGGAGAGGAGCATGTAATTTCTTTTGTAGATAGTGTGAACCGACACACCCTATTGGCTTCGATGCGGTGTAGTGATAGCAAAATTTCGTCAACACTAGAGACGTGGTGGGAGCCAATTTTCCAATAATATCATTAAAGTGTGTGCTGCCGTCGTATGGAAATAATTTGAATAGGTACGGCCATTTTATAAGGTTAAAGATGGAGGTTTTGAGACTCTATTTCGATGGTAAATAATGAATGCTTTTCAAAAAATAATGGGTTTGAATAAACTTTTATCATAAAAAAAATATAACATACCGTAGGTAGGACGATTTGTGTTTTGACTTCTATGCCCTAGTAGAACTAATTTTTTTATTAGATTTTTCTATTGGGAAATCATCATCGTTGACAATGCATTATGGATTACTATGACAATAAATGCAAGAAGCAGGAATCCTATCATGTGTAATTAAACATATAAGTAGGTGAGTATTCAAATCTTCGTACCGACCGAAAAGAAAAAATGATTCTTTCTTTGAAATAACAAAAACTTAAAATTTTCATAGAAGGCTTTATCAAGTTTGCAGCCGTCCATAAAACAACTCAGTTGTCTTTTAAGGTATTGCTCATCTCATTATTCAGCTAGAGGTGTCCATGACCTGGCCATGACCCCTCATACTATATAATAGATTATATTAGGTTATCACAGAAATTGACCTCGTACCTGAGAACACATGAAGCCGTCGGTCCTGTGCCTCTTCCCCGTCAGGTCGGATAATCGTCCCATCAGATCGTGACAATGAGGGACCAGAAAGCACCTGTGTTACGCACATGCTTGTGCACAACAACATCTCCTCCGTAGTTGACTGGTCTCCGTTGAGACTGGCCGCCGTGGGTGAAAGCGGCTAAGAGTACATCATACCAATAAAGCACGATTTTACGTACGTCAAAGTAAACCAATGCTCTTTATTTATTTATTTATAAAAAACGATTTTTTTTTAAACAAATAGAAGAGACAAATATTTCACTTTGTATACACGTCACATTCATTTTCGATACCGAGACCCAATATCCTGGCGTCGATATTTATTTAACATATCATATCAGCATTAGCATGATATATATGCTTTGATCCTCCGTTGGACTGAGGGCAGGCTCTGTGATTTATGCTTACATTAACGCAATGCAAAGGAATAGATAGGTGACGTTGTATGAGGAAATATTGCTTGGATTTGTATCGCTTTCTATTAAACAGCTCTCCGTTTTGCATTGATTTTATGTCGACTAACGTTATCTGTACATCTATGTTCATACAAATACGTAAAATTGAAGTGTGTTTGTGATTTTAAATTAACAGTTTTAACATAAAAAACGATGTTCAACTTTGTTGTCTGTCTATTTGTTAGGGCTAAGCTCTGAAACGGCTGGACCTATTTTGATGGAATTTTACTAGCAGATAGCTGAAGATATAAAAAGAAATTTAAGTCATTTTTATTTTCGAGTAGCTCTGTCCATTTACCATATTAACCACGGTAATTATAGTAATCGCGGGGCGCAGCTAATTGAAACATAAACTATAGGACCTGTGTTGGGTACATACACAAGATAACAGACTACTTCGAGTCATTGGTAGGTTACCTTTTACAGATTGCATGCAAATCTTATCACGAAAGCGAAATAACTTTAATTACCAAACGAAAATTAGTGTAATTTAGCTTAAATTACTATTATTTCGCCTTCAGGAAAAACCTAAGTGTTTTCATTGCCTTTTTTATGATTTAGCTTCCCTTTATGTTTATTAAAGATGGTCATTACACTTTAATAATAATGCAATGTATTTTAAAAATATTAATTCTATCACTAAGGACCTCTGTAAGATGACCAGACTAAGGGCAACGTAAAGAAAACGTTTGTTTAATTACCAAAACTACATTTCAAAATCTATTTATATAGCTATGACTGAGGATAATAAATTACATATTTGTATGGGAGTACTATCAACACTCACGTAGAGTGCCTACGGAGCATCGCGACGAGTTTTCTAATCGCGTCCGCACGGGATGGGAAAACATCATATTTCACAGAACCCGGGGGAGGGACACCGACCTGGACGGGAGGGGGGATATAGGGTGTCGGAGATGAGTTTTTTACGCATTATTGCTACACACGGAACCAAAATTGAACCCCTACGCGCCACTAATAAATTCTAATTTCGATTATTTGTGACACTTTTCGCTGATGAGTTCGGATGACGAAATGGATTTAGTTTCCCGGTGTGTGAGTTAGGTATTATGTTCAGAAAGCGATCAAAGTGATGAGCATATCTGAATTTGAGAGGTTCCTTTCACGAGACTGAAATTATTTATACCTACTTAAATACCGAATAGTTAGCAAGGATCTGCAGTAAAGAATGGTATTTATAGGAATGTAGGTTTCTATATACCTCTTACAAACTAATTTCGGATATGATGAAATATATTTTTTTAGTTATATAGATTTTATATAAAATAATTGAAGAAAGCCGGTTTTAGGTATAAAATCTGATTTTTTTACGAAACGGTTAGGTACTGAAAGTCTAAAGGCTAGGCAAAAATTTAATCACGGCTTGAAATTAATATCTGCTTTTATTTTAGATAAGCTAAAGGGAATTAAGAAATATACATTACTTTTTAATTTTCTAGGATCTAGAGTAAGATTATTCACTGAACTTTCAATATCAAAATATGTATTTATACCTGAAAATCATTTCAAGAGCTTTCATTGCAAATTCATGGAGGAAATAGAGCGTAAATATTATATTTCGTAACATCACATTGACAGTGAAAATAAATTTTCATCATCATCATCAACTGCTTTTTCATACGATTTAATATCTATATATCTAATGCCTTTCTTGGTGTTTGAATTGCTGTTTTCCGGTAGAGTTCATATGTTTAACCGTTGGTTGAAAGATTAAAAAAAAGAGTGACTGCTTATAAAAAACAAATAATAAAAACACCAAGATTTCAATTGACACACAGTATTCGTTAATATCTGAGGAAACTTGTAGCACAGCCACCAGGGGAAATGTTAACAAACAAATTGGAAATAGTCGGCGAGATAGTAGCGTTCCTAATACCCGACTTCATTTCAGAGGCACGAGCTTCTGATCGAAGGAAAACATTGTTGTGTGCCCTTACTCACGCTGTTTTATGACCACTGGAAGTGACTTGAATGATTTATATAACTTTTATAAATGGTTTACAGATATCATATAACGAAAAACTAGTCAGTGCAATCCTAGACAGCTAATAACATCTTTAATTATATGACAGTTATATAAAGTTAAGGCGAATATTTCTTCTTACTTATTTCTACCTGAAAAACTTAACTCACTACTTAATACGACACGCAGCAGAGTCATAAGATAAGTGAGTATCACTGTTAAGACTGTGTACCCTCCCCCCAAAATAGAGGGAGGGTGGGCGATTCTAATAGGATAGTTTCGCTTGTTCAGTGTAGTTAACGAATTAATTGCTTGAATTAATTTTTTTGGGAATTAATCCTTTGGAGAAGTAATAAAACCACGACCGCCGTGCTCGTGGTGTTATTACTCCTCCACACAGAAGGATTACTCACTCAGGGCAAAATGACTCAATGAGTATGATGACCACCACTCTTGAATTTTGGTCATGCTTTCCATCAAACAGAGCAGAATCACATTAGCGGGTCCTTATTAAATAATATTCCTGTTTCTCACTCTCTTGACAGCCGGTTGGAGTAATGGTTTAAATGGTCATCTCGTGACTTTAAAGTGCACCGAGTGTTGTGAATACAAACTCATCAACACTGTGTGATCCACAAATTGTTGTTCTGAGTTTAGGTATTCTTAGTGTTCGTTTCATTTAGGCATGTTTCTAAAGTCAGCCCCGCGATATATAAATAATTCTAGTGCCGGAGTTATCTTTCTTAAAATTAATGTTTTTATACAGTCTTTAAACAAAGTACCTGAACGACTGAGCCTCGTTTAGTTTAATTATGGTAAATTTTCTAAAAATGAATCCGAGCTAGATCGACTTATTGCCGAAACTCCCAGCATATTAAATTTCCAAGCCGGTCCCGAGATTAAAATTATATATATACAATAATTGCTAGTGTAAAGGTATTAGAGAGAACGATCGCCTTACTTTATATTAACCGAGATTGCTTTTCTTTACTTAGCTACTTATATCACAGTTTACATAAAAACATTTCCATATATCTATAGCTTTGTAACACACGATTTAGTAACATGCAGGCTAGAGGTGTATTTTTATTAATAGGTAAAGAGCTTATACCAAATACCTCTTTTGCAAAAGCTTTTAAGCGATTCAGCGCTTACGGCAAACATTTTTATCCTGTCTTGATGAACAGACGCTGCTATAAAGTCTAGCCAATAAATCTGTTAAACAATTTTTAAATGGGTATTTAAGAATATTTCGTCTCCATACTTATTTCTGATGTCTATACCATTCATATTTTTAATTTTAAGATTGTGTCAGTTTATTAATGATAAAGATTATATCTTGTTAGTACATTGGACTATAAAAATTAAAACAAGTAATATTTGTTTCTTAAATTTATAAAGACAAACGTCTATATTTGTCAAAGTGATGGGGCTGTTAACACATCAATGTTTTACATAATGATCCGGTCAGCGTGCGAGAGCAACTAATCACTGTTGAACGCTAATTCTCCGGTTAACAAGCGGCGGGTATGCAAAGCTGACGTGCAAACATCTACTTAGCTATTAGTCTTTCACTAGAGCTGATAATTTTGGATGTGGTACATTTATTTACAGATACAACCAAGGTAAGTTTCAAAGTAAAATATTGTTTTTGAGTAAGCTTAATATGAAACAATAGTCACAGTTATACATATTATACTGACTTACAGAGACCGATACAATATGTGTAACAACGATATCCCAAGTGGTCACATTGACGTCCAATTTTGGGAGTAAACTCGCCTTGAAGAAAATCACTAACGATTTTTTAGGTTAGATTTCAGCGCTGTCATATTTGCAAATCCTAATATGAGTTGAAAAAAGAGTAAATACTTACTATTATGAGTCACAGGCCAGCGTAGGGACATATGGCTTTAACCCTCTCCTGAGAGGAGATCCGAGTCCAGCAGTGGGACATAATGGGTTATTGATGAAAAATTTGTATGCAAATTTTTGAACAATCGTAGCAAAATTTGATAGTTTAAGAGTTTTTGCGAAATTTGGCGTCCCAATAAATCATTCATCTCATTGTGTGTCATCATTCTGTCTCCTGTCTAACTCACTAATGTTTATTCCTATTATAACTTTATACGTATAGAATAAGTAAAATATTATTCCTTCTCCATTTCACTATGTTCCTCGTCGCATATCTAACGGTAGGGGGAGTGTCCACTGTCCACCGCGACGTTGATGTATCATGTCGGATCAACGGACGGGCGCGTCTGTCCACCGCCTAATCTCCATACATTATTGCCGTGGATATTGTTCAAATAAATGGTACTTGAGACTTAAGTTTTGACAGTAGCGATAGGGTTGTCCAGTAAAAGTTTTTCTATGAAGAATGCCGTGCCGCTTACAATATTTTCGTTTTCTGACATTTAAGTAAATATTTCCTACAATTTTCTAGTTTACATTTATACTGCTAGATATAGTCCTCGATCTATAGGCGTTAAGTTACTGGAATGGTTTTTTATTTGCGATAGTGATTTTAATAACAATTCAATCAGTTTTCAATTTCAAAAAACGAGCCATAACAACTAATATACAAATAAGACATGATGACGATAAGATATACTTATCGTCATCATGTCTTATTTGTATATTATTATACTTTACGAACTTTAATTACTGTCATATAAAAATAACGTGTATATAACTTTTAAATTTTGTACTTTTTAGTTGTAGCGTAATAGTTGCTTTTGCTAAATTAATAATAATCCTCAAATGTGATCTAGAATATGAAAGAAAATAAAATTGAGTTAATAAATTTATACTTGAATGCCAAATACGATTTTATTTCGAGAATTCGTAATTTTTTGCCTCTTTTGTATAGTTATTGGTAATACGAATTCATTTAGTTGGAAAATTGAGAAACAATTAACAACTACTTCTTTACACGTAGTGTAGTTAAGGACTTCAAAGTAACATTCAATAAAACAAACATTCGTAATTAAGAGTTTGCAGTTAATTAATATCATTAGTACATATCTACCTACCCTGCCGATATTATACTTACATAATTAATATAAGTCTAATAAGTATATACTTCGTCGGACTTATCTAAGAGTATTACATATTTAAATACATTTCATATAGTTATTATTAAATATTACTATCTTTCAGGCGATGTTTTTATTCATATTGATTTCTTGTTTAAGTCAAGAACTTGAGATACCCATTAATATCTCATTTAACCATATAGTTAATATGTTTAAAAGTGGAAAGTAATTAAATGGAAAAACGTATGAGTGGAAAATTTTTACAAGAAAAATTTTCCTAAAATGTCATGCATTGTCAGATCACCATTTTCACTAAGCAATTAGAGAAATAATTATTCAGATAATAGTAGTGATACATGATAACGAGCGGCTGTCGGCGCGCGCGCAATCTATGGAGATTAATTTGCGCTCTCTCTCTCTCTCTCTAATTGCAAGATACAGCCTCGAACACCATTGGCTTACTATGGATAACACTCCGAGAGACGTAACCTTAAAAATCTATAACAAAGTTAGAACTATCTGAATATATAATAATGTTAGAATATATCAGTTCAAGTAGGAAACAGAATAAAGTGAGCAAGAACCTCCTGTCTAAGGAGAGGTGGACATAGGCCTAGAGACATAGTAGTCCAGTAGTGGACTATTAAAGAATGTTGATAATGAGTTAAGTTACGTGAAACGTTTCCTACTAAACTATTTGGTTTACTTAAATATTTTTTTACCCATACCCATTAGTTACCGTCCATTATGCGGAGATAAACCTCAATTATGCATCAATTAGAGTTTCGTGAAAAAGCTATTAAAATACATGATTAGTTGAACAAGAATAGATAAAAACTCTAAATGATAAAACTATACATAATTTTGGAATTAACCGTTTTATAGTCATCAGTAAATGTATGTTCCCTTTTTAAAGCAATGGTGAAATTATTATGCTATTGCTTAATGACAGACAAATAGTATCTTATCAAAATAGCATATCCACACTAAGCTAGTGTGGTCGGTTCACAAACGAACAACCCCATCCCTCTGTACCCTTGCAGCAGTCTTTGTAGGTATATAAGGTAAGGAACGGAGTAATTTACCACAACTGAACATACTTGATACTGTAACATTTTTAAAACCATTAAGCATCCTATTCATGATACGTTTATAGTCAAGTAGCGTAAAGCTATATCAATGACATTGCAATAGTTCATTATTAAACATATTATGGTGAGGAGAAGAAATATATTTGAAAAGGTAACTATAATTGTAGTATTTACATACCACCGTAAAATTACGTAAAAATTGTTAGCCACGAGATTATTACTTTACTTTTTTATAGCTGGCTCACACTGAGCAAAACATCAAAAATATACCTACGTATAAGTACGTAGGCTGTCAAAGTAACGATGCCTTTCAGCCACATAAATTGACGACTGTATTTTGGGTACTTTTGATGAATTTGATTTCGAGGGTAGATGACTCGGTATTGTGTGGAACATTTTAAGGTATTCAGCATTAATTAACTCATATGATTACTGAAAATAAAACTTATAGACCTTATTATCTTCCATATTTTTTAAAATTATTTGTGCAAATTATCAAGTATCAAGAATAATTTATCGTACTAGCAGTCTGAGTGTCGAAGATAAGGCAGGCCGGGCGAACTATTAACAACTACGGCTGCTGAATATGAAGCCAAGAGCCGCAGCCAACAGAGGCCATTTAATGAATATTTGATCCCCATTGCACTGGTCGCATACCCCGGACACATTCGAATCAATTGCACCATGTTCACACAACAAACGTACGGAATATTAAAGATGGTGACATAAAATATGGATAAGCAAAATTCTATTTGTTTCTCTTTGTTCTGATTTCATATTCTATTACTGTTTAAAATTTGGTTTAGCTAGTGGCTATGGATTAAATATAATCGTACATGTACCCTTAACATTTTTCAGTAAGTTTATTTTAATGCATTTATTTTCAACATTAGGCATCAATCATAGATTCTTTGAGTCGCAGTCACACGAATCTATAAGATGTAAATCATCGTTATGATTATTATCATCATCAGCCCGTTGTAGTCCACTGTTAGATGTACGCCTCTCCCAAGGCACATCCCAGGTTCCAATATGCTGCTCTTTGCACCCAGTCGCCGCGGGCCCTGGAAAAATAAAATCTAAATTACAATGTAATACGCAAGATAATTTCATCTATGCTTACAACTTTTATAAACAGCATTAACTTGCGATATAGTTTCAACAAAAAAAACGAAATAAATACCTGTAAGTAAAAAAAAGGAAATAATTTTAAGACTAATCAATTAGTTTCATATTTTTTATATTTTTACGCTGATTTAAGAATATTTTGATTATTTGAATGTTGTGTAGGAAAACTAAAAGAGAATAAATGACTGTAAAGCTACCTAATAAATAATAAATTGGTATATATTACATAGGAGATAATAAATTGAATATTTTTCAGTGAGATTACCAATCTTCAGCATTAAATCTCAATCAAAGGCATCGTACTTAACATATTTTTATCCAACAAAATGAATAAAAAACTAAACCTGATCGCAATTGATTAAAATATCGCATAACATTAACACATCTAGATTTCTAAACCAAAAACTAAATTATTCATGATCAAATCCATGAAATAAAATGTTATCTCTATCCACAGATTGATGGCTATTGACAATATTAATTCCAAAAATGAATAAATAAAGAATAACTGTACAAATTTTATACTAAATACCTTCTTTATTCATAATTTATTAAAAGATAATTGTATTCTACAGTTTAAGAGTACAAACAAGCAGGCGAATCTCCCGATGGTAAGTAATTCTGCGGTCGAACCGTTCGTACCGAAGCATTTCTTTATTTATTTATTCAATTAGGGAACACAAACAGCAGTATATAAAACATATATATATATATATAGGGTTGTTATTAATAACTAATCCGAATGGATTTACTACCCACGAAGTTTTCCACAAATTACTTAAGCCCGCTTAAGTAATTTGTGGAAAACTTCAAGTTTTTAAGCAAAGTTAGTAATTAATCAAAAGCATAAAACGCTTGTTGTCTGTAATATGATTTGTAAGTAGTAATTTTCCATTAGCAACATATGAACTTCTCAAGAGTGTGAGACATATAAGTTACAAAAGTACTATAAATATCAATAACATCTTGAAACATGATTAATATAAAAGTGATGAAAGAAAAAATAAAGTTAAAAATAAAAAAAATTCATAAAAGTAACCTCACGCTATTAGGCCCACTACCGATTCCTTAAAACTTCAACTAAACGTTTTTTAAAACGTAACTTACTACAATGTAATATATCTATGTAACAGAAATGTTTATAACAAGTTTTAACTAAGTGATGCAGCGGAGAGCGCACACTAGCGTTGGTTCTACAAAGACCAGTGGCAAATTATCGTCTGGAGCGCACCTCGCGCACCTGCTCTGTTCGAGGAATCAGGTGGCACAATCTATGGATTAAGTCTGGGCAGTCAAATTGATTGCGGCCTATGCCAAACAGAGTCATAATATCGAGGAGAGTTCATGCATACTTCGTCGGTGGTTTAATTGATTTAACTAATATTATCCGTGCGGTGACGGATTAAGAATAATTTCGACAGCCTCGCTGGCGCAATGGTAGCGTATGCGACTGCTGTACTTGAGGTCTCAGGTTTGATCCCAGGTCGGACCAAATATTTGTTTCGAAGTTTGGGTGTTTTCTACGTATAACATGTAAGTATTTCCAAAAAATGAAAATATCTATTTACTTCAGTTGTCTAATATTCAGAATACAAGCTTTGCTTAGTTTGGTAATAGCGTTGTGTATTAGATGACCAAAATATTTAAATATTTATTTATTTATAACATAGGTACCATAACAGCTGACTACGGGAGTATATTAAGAGCGAGAAAGAACACTAGTATTGAAAAGAGAAGGTAATCTTGATACAAACTCTGTACCAATCTGTCTGGCTAAAATTGTAGATCAAAATCCCGAAAAAAACCCAGGTCTAGCAATGAACTATGATAAGTTTTT
The DNA here is from genome assembly GCA_003709505.1 of Hyphantria cunea. Taxonomy (NCBI): domain Eukaryota; kingdom Metazoa; phylum Arthropoda; class Insecta; order Lepidoptera; family Erebidae; genus Hyphantria; species Hyphantria cunea. Next base: position 403,820 of record PKRV01002075.1, on the reverse strand, counting down.
TATTTAATAGACTGCACGGATGACGTAGCGGCTTAAGCGGTCGCCAAGTGTCGTGGGTTCAAACCCTATGTGACAACATATTGTGTAATTCACAAATTGTTGTTCTCAGTCTAGGTATTCTTAATCTATATTTAAAGTATATTAGTAAAGTCCCTCGCAATACGGACTATACTCAAAAGACGTTAATTATTAAAAAAAAGGTGTAAAATATGTAAAGAATTATTGGGATTTCATCCAAAGTAACCTCAACCACTCGAAGAAAAACATTGAATCGAGTTGTTCAACATTGACTGTTATCTGACCGACGTCGAGCTGACCTATGTGTGCTGACGCTAAGCTTCTACGGTCTTACTCTCTTCTTTGGTAAGTAACTGAGCCTCTGTCTAAAAGTAATAAAGGATTTAAATTTGAAAGAAAATTAATAAGTAATGTAAATTTTAAGTAGGTTTACGATTTTTTTTATTTTTGCTCCATGTTCTGTATTGATTAGAGTTGATTATTATACAATTTAAATATTTATTTAATGAAAATGGCAAACTTTAGCAGTTCAAAGCTAATTATTATTATTACTTATTTTTATGTTAGAAAACTATTACTGACTTAAATACATTAGAATGAAAGAAAAAGCATCTCAACAAAAAAAATTGAACACAGAAGCTTATTACATTATAATAACTTTGCGTAGTTACAAGAAAAATGTATAATAAAAGTTTCATCATTACTGCGAAATACCTTCAAAGCCTAACCTATTTGAAGCGAATTACGCGCCTAATCCAATATTTGTTCAAGAAGAAAGCAAGAGAAAAAAATTCGGCCCAATTAGCGTGCGACCCGGTTCTAAGAGAAAAACGAAATTGCTACGTAAAAAGTCGTAACTCAATTACGTCGATGAACCGCTGTCGCAATAAGGCGTTCGTTAGCAGGGTTGAGACTAAAGTTGGAGCATGCGCCGTGACCCGAGGTCGATAATGAGGGAGACCTCTCGCTCTGGAGCCTCAACATCACACATCCTCACAATTTAACGTTTACGTATTTACATACGCTACCACATATGCATATTCACCCTATAACTAGGGTTGTCACCCGGAAACTGAGTGGCGAAACTTGTAAGCAAAAACAATGGCATCTCTTGTTCAAATTAAGTATACTTTTTCTGAATTACAATAATTAGGTTCATCTAATGGGAAACAAATAAAGGTTTTCATTAATAAAGTAGAAGGATATGCACCAAAAAAAGTAAGGTCCTTGTTCTCTTGAACTAATGCTGTACCTTTTACAAGACATGTTATCAGGTGCTTAGAAAATATATAGGTACTACCTATATATTATAATAATATATATTATAATAAAATGGTTGATTTAAGATATATAACTTTTTAAATTAAATTAAAAGGGGTATTAATCATTTAAAGTATATCTATTTACCTATCTTAGTAAAATAACATGAACGTAAGAATAAATCAATTTTTAAACTGTCTCCATCGTATTCGACGTAGTAATCAACTAAAATCATAAGCCACAAGAATTCGCATAAGTACGCTTGACAACCCTACGCACAATATGACGTATATGCATCGTACGGCACACATATAAATTCGTATACACGCACACACAGGCATAGGTAGTGAGATCTCGGAATTTGTTTAACTCAAGTAATGGCGTTCTTACATTGACATTAGTTTGTCGAAAGATATTTATGCGACTTGAATGTTTAGTTGAATAAGGGGTTAAGTTTATGGGGCTCCATTGTTGTAAGTTCTGTAGTTTTTCCAGTAGCTTCTACATACGTGACATTTTAGGAAATAAATCATGAAGTGAATTATGTTCAAGATTACAAACTTGTATAAAAGAATGTCTTATGCATGTTTCGAAAGTTATAAACCATGAACAGCCATTTACATATAATTCTAAGTATCTTCATAAAATACACCTTGACTACCAAAAAGTTGATGGGTTATCAGTATGTATATATTAAGAAACCATTATTGATTTCTAGGTTAATGCCTAATGAGAATTAATAAAAAAACTACAAACTAATGTAAACCAATAAAACAAAATTTTTTTATGGTAAATTCCGTTATCTTAAGCTAAAAGTTTATAACAAGATACCTAGCAATAGGCATACCTATTGTTAGGTATCTTGTTATAAACTTTAGGTATACCTAATCAGATGGAATTAAGACAAATAAGCACATTTTAACATATAATATGACCCTTTCAACCACAGTAAACTTCATAGTAACTCTCTAAAGAAATATTGTTCCATTTGAACATTCTTGAAAAATTTGCACGATCATATTAAAACTTGAAAACATTAATTACCAAACATAAAACCTTTTACAGAGCTAAATATAACATTCCAAATTCATAAGTATCCGAGGAGCCATAACTCTCGTCTCACGTCGCAATATAATTAAAATCACGACTGTCCCGTGGTCCTCCGTGGAAGAAAGTGCCTCCCCACACCCTGTACCCTCCCACGGAAGAGGAGGAAGGTAGGGAGGGCGATTCACATTAATATTCCCCACTTTTATCTCTATATGCAAACTGGCAGCTAAAAGTTGGTCCCTTCATTGTGACCGGTTGATTCTTTGGACTTGAATGATTGTGCTGTTCCAATGGTCTGCGGAATGAGAAAGTTTTTTGTTCAGCTACAGAGCTCAACGTTTCTTTTGTGTTTGCTTTGCCCTTGTTTCATTATGACTAGTTTTAATATTAATGGCGATGAATATTTCTTGAAAGTTTCCTTTAAGACATTTATTTTAGATATTATTTTACTTTAGAGGTACATGAACAATTTATGTACTAAGTACCTGCCAGTACCTACAAGAATAGTTAATACTTGATTCCTAATAATAAACGTTTTAGGTAGTTGTTATTTTTTTATTAATTATCTATATAGACAAAATTAAAAAAGTTTCAAATCTTGAAATCTGAAGTGGCTGTTGGTGTAATTGTATAAACATTAATTAAGTTTAAGCTCCGAAAAAATGGACCATAAAAATCAATTCCCCCAAATCTGAAGACATTACGCCCATTCCGTAGCACTGATTGTATTCAGCAAATGAGAACCTTTCTGAATTGTGTGTAATTTTAATTAAATTACTAACTGAAATTCCTTCGACGACAAAATAATGCCACTAAATACAAAATCCCATTGGTCATCTTGGTGAGAGGAAGAGCGGTACGTTCTAATTACTAATAATCAAGCTTTCTGATTGGCGGGTAGGATCCCCTCTTCTGTTTGTTCTCAGCTGTGGGCGGGGTTTCTCTCGCTCACTCTTTTAATTAGTGTAAGGAGTAAATTGCTCGTGAGAGAGAGCACTGGCGCTAGTTTTGTTCAGGCGCCATCTCTTATTGGATGCTGTAACTAGTAGGGGGTAGGATGAAAGGGGGAATAGTGTTACGTAGTTAATATAAGGAAAACACGTACGACAAGCTTTGTGAGGGAAATGGCTCGGTTGACATTTTCAGAGTTGATAGTTGCACGCTCCTCAGTTAAATCGTTTGTTGGTATGCGATATTAGAATAACGATATACTCGTATATTACGGGGAGACAGGAAAAATACCATCGTGTAAACAAGAATAAACTTACAATTATAAGCTTAAACATTAATTATTACTACGACTTTGATAGGGTTGTCAAATCATTTAGAAGGCAAACAAGTGAACTTTTGTTTCGTGTGTAGTGATTATGAATGCAATAATAATATTATGTTAGTCCGTCACATCTAAAATGCATCTAATTATGTTTTCGTCTTTTTCGTTCTGCTCTGGGCCTCCTTCAAACAGTAATTAAAGTAAATCGGTTGGCTGCCTGCGTATATTTTGTTAGCATTTTTGCGAAGAATATAGGTAAAAAATGCCGTCTGCAATGAACTTAATTATCTATTTATCTACTTCATCTTTTAACTGTATAGTAGTGACAATGTTTTGCTCTGCTTAAATTTATGCTATGTTTTTTTTTAATTCATGAAAAAATAGTTTAGTATCTAAGCTTATATGAGGCTCTTTACGACATTGGTTCTTCAATATTATCGTCATCATCATCAGCGTATGGCATTCCACTGCTGGACATAGGGCTCCGCAATTGCTCGATGCTTACTTACTTCTAACTGTCAATATGATGCTTTTCCATATCAAATATATATATTTACATATATATAACTATAATAGAAAACGTAGGTTGACGTTATGTTGTTACTGTATTGTAAGATAGTCAAAAACAAAATATTATTTTCGTACCTATTGCACCAGATACTTAATGGTCGTAGGGTTTTTCCTGGATACCCAATAGCAAAATCCTTGAGCACGACCATTGATTATATGCCTGAATGTAATTTATCTGAATATGATATTTATGTATTTAGAAATAAATGTATGTATATCGGCAGCCTGATTATCGTAGAACGGGTTTAGTCAGGTTTTGGGTTCAGACGGTTTTCTGTAAGCCATATTAAACTATTTTTACCGTGGGAGAACCACGCTTTGGCATGCATGAGCTGGCTCGACCGGAGTGATACCACGGCCTCACAGAAAACCGGTGTGAAACAGCACCTGCGCTGTGTTTCACCGAGTGAGTGAGAATACCGGAGGCCCATAATACAACCCCTCCCCATCCCCCAAGGCCGGCAACGCACTTGTGATACCTCTGGTGTTAAGGGTGAACATGGGCGGCGGTAGTCGCTTACCATCAGGCGATACGTCTGCTCGTTAGCCCCCTATTACACAAAAAAATAAAATAAAAGAACCAATCATTACTATAATTTTATTTCAATGTACATACCGCCCTAGGATAATGTAACATGTATTTATTTGTTTCTGGAGTATTTAAGCATTGAGTGTTTATACGAGAGGTATACTTAATTAGGCTGGAATTAGTATGTGTAGCATGGACTTGTAAGCAGGTAATAAATTAACTTGGCTACCAATAAGATGTAATTGAATTAAAAGTTACTTATTTTATACTTGAAACCCATGTAAAATTAATTACAATGTAATTTACTACAAGATAACTGATCGTTGCTAAAATGCAGTTCAGTGAGAAAGAATAATAATATACTAATTTAATAACAAGAAAACTAAAAAATCTCCATCAGCGTTAAAAACAATAAGGAACATGAACCACCTTCGGTGTATCATCGACGCCCGTTTACTTTTTTATTGCAACCACCCAGCCCACTCTCCTCCCGTCTTCCCCACAACGCAGCATTTCCAAGCCATTTAATATTAATGTGCATTTTCGTGGAGAGGAGAAATTCGTATAAAGCCCCAGTCTGCGATACAGTGCTACGGGGAAGTCGGGTTAGAATGGACAATACTTTTAAATTTTAATTATTCAAACACTTGGAAGAAACAATTTCCGTTTTATGGCTGACATAAAAATTAGCTTCCACACTGATTACTTCTGTTTCGTCTAAAGTGAAGATTATACGGGATTATTGGGGGAATCGCACAACAACACGAATAAGATATTGTCTGTATTTCCTGAAAAAGTACTTAATTTATAAGCTACAATGCGAAATAAATGTGGCAATTATATATCTCCTTTCGCTTTATTTATGTGTAGAAATTCATATACCTAACTACAAAATAATCCTTTTCTCATTGTTAAATACGAATGTGGGGTTCATCGGTTTTAATAAAAACAGATAGTGAACTTTAACATAACTTTAAGAACTAAAACTAAAAATGTATTTGTCTACGTCATTTGAAAAAAATGATGCATTCTTACAAGTAATTACGAACAATAAAACCTACTACCCAACACCTAATCTACTACTAATACTAACTAGTCAGAGTCACGAGTCACTAATATAACGTTTCAAAAGTGCCTGGAAAGGCGTACTTAAAATAAACTTTTTTATTTTGAAAACAATGATTTTATGCCTGTAGAGGGACAAGCACGAAAACAGAATGCCTATATACTAGTTTGTGACTGTCAGTGTTCTATCAATAAAAAACAATTGGATATAAGAAGGAATTGGTTTAAATTATTTAGAACGAAGAAAAAAATCAATAACAACGGCGACAATACCAAACAAAAGAAAATAAATTAATAGTAAATCTTTCTGGCTATTTCACACTGTCCCTTCCTCCTCACTATGCAGAGTTGCAGAGAAGTAGCCGGCCTTATATTGGATTTATTACTCGTAGTTAAAAGTAGTTCGTAAGGCCAACAGTAGTTCGAAACAGCCATTTCCAATAGATAAAGCTTCGAGACAGATTCCAAATACATTAGCCTGTGACGCCTATAACAGCGAAGGGGTGAAACTATTAAAAATTCCACAGCACCGTCGTATCGTGGTGTATTTTCGGAGATCGTGAGTTGAGTGCATGACACGTTTATTAGAAAATTTCAACCCCTCAAGGTTTTAGAAGCTTTGTATAAGTAGGCATCAGCATAAGTTGATGTCGATATTAAAGTATGAGGAGGAGAATGATGTTACGTTGTATAAAGCTGTATCAAAGAGCAAGATGCACTCATAAGTGTATTAAACTTATTACAGATTATGCACGTAATGATTTTATTGTCATTAGAAAGAAAAATAATTAAATAAAAAAATTCTGGTTTCTGTTGTACAACAAATATATGTATACAGTAGATAATGACCAAAAACTTTTACCAGTAATGGAGTAGCAAAAAAATACTGGTTAAATAAAGTTGAGCATAACTTTAATTACGTCGGGAAATAACAAGAAGAAATATTAAAATTTGCCTATAATTTTTGAAGTAAGTTTACGTGTATTAATGTGGTAAAAGTACCGATTGGTACATAATACACTCGTGATTTAAGTCAATTAGATAAACACAAAACTTATTCGTGAACTGTGCACAGTTCACGAATATATATAGGTAATATAGGTGTACTTATTTAGGCCTAAAATCTGTACCGAGGTACGTACGGTTTTTTATTTTTCACAAATTAGGCATATCTATTACAAGAGACTTTGTACTTGTTTTTTTCTTACACAACGCCATCTTGTCCCAAACTAAGCAGAGCTTTTACTATGGGTTCTAGACAACTGATATCAATACTTATATACCTTTTTTTGTAAATACATACATATTATACATAGAAAACACCCAAACTCCGAAACAAATATTTGCAGATCATACAAACATTTGGTCCGACTCAGGAATCGAACCCGAGACCTCTTGCACAGCAGTCGCATTCGCTACCACTGCGCCACACATATTGTAACTTACATGCACATGGATTTCATTGAAAAATTCATTTCTTAGAAATTCACCTCGGCCTTACTACAGCACTTATCAGGTGAGGGTAAAGTGGGGTGACAATGGCCTGGATGGCGAATCGTAATTCCTATTTTACAAATGGTCCACGATTTATACGACACCTTCGTGATTATTCCCAGTACCACCATAAATTACCTGAGTTCGGTTCTAAGAGGATTTTATTTTTGGATTTATAAAGGCGATTTTGTAATTCGATTGTCTGATGAGGGTAACAGATGGTTATTGTTATATTAATTAGATTTGAAATTCCTAAAAGAAATTGAAAAGTATCTTCTTTTCTAAAAAAATAAATATTCTTACGGTAAGTAGTTGAAACGTCACTCGTTGAGCTCGAAAGAGATTGTTGTTCATCAGAAAATTTAAAGATGGATAATCGAATGTTAGCTGACAGCGAAAGAAGGAGGGTTATGTTTTTCTAGTGTATGTATGAATGCATCTATATTTCTTTGGCACGCCTTCATGCCACATCAAAATAAAATAAAATATACGCAGACGGCTTTTTTTTTAAATTCATTACGTGTTTTAAGAAACAATCGGTCCCGGTTGTCATCTTAGGATGGCAGTCGTGAAGCTTAGTCAGAAGCCTTTGGACCATTTAAAAACATCCAACGCAAGATTACGTAGCCACAACGTTGTGTTGCCAGTCCCCAACCCGCACTCGGAACGTCAGGACGTATGTCCTTAACCCTCTCCTGAGAGGAGGCCCGAGCCCAGCAGTAGACCAATTTGGGTTCAATCATCAGCCTATCGCAGTCCACTGCTGGACATAGGCCTCTCCAATTTCACGCCACTTAGTTCGATCTATGGCTTCTCGCATCCAGCTCCTGCCAGCCGTCTTGCGCAAATCATCGCTCCACCTGGCTTGTGGACGTCCTACATTACGTTTGCCGAGACGCGGTCTCCACTCAAGAACTCGTTTACCCCAACGGTTATCGGTTCTTCGGCAAATGTGGCCAGCCCACTGCCACTTCAGCTTGCTAATCCTGTGGGCTACGTCGATGACCCTGGTTCTTTGTCGGATCACCTCGTTTCTAATGCGATCCCTTAGAGAAACGCCGAGCATATACCTCTCCATTGCACGCTGAGCGACTTTAAACTTATGGACCAGTCGAACCGTAAGTGTCCACGTTTCGGCTCCGTAAGTCATTACGGGTAGGACGCACGCATTGAAGACTTTCGTCTTTAGGCACTGTGGGATCGATGATGAGAAGACCCGACGAAGTTTCCCAAACGCTGCCCAACCCAGCTGGATTCTTCTGTTCACCTCGTCCTCAAAGCTGTTTCTACCTAACTGCAAAGCCTGCCCGAGGTATACATATTTTTGAACAACTTCGAGAACGGCACCGTGTACCGCAACCGGTTCCGGCAGTACATGTTCATTGAACATGACCTTGGTCTTGTCGAAGTTCATCCGTAGGCCGATGCGCACAGACGAGTCAGCCAGGTCGTTCAGCATCTGTTGTAGGTCCTGCAACGTCTCTGCCATGATGACGATGTCATCTGCAAATCGCAAGTGAGAGATGTATTCGCCATTGATGTTGATACCGCGCCTCTTCCAGTGCAGCGTCTTAAACAGGTCCTCCATTGCATTAGTGAATAATTTCGGGGATATAACGTCCCCTTGCCTCACTCCTCGATGCAATGGTATGGGTCTTGTATGCTGATCCTGTACTTGGACGGACATAGTAGCGGCTTTGTAGAGACATTTCAACACTCGGACGTACCGCCAATCTACTTGGCAACGCTGCAGGGACTCCAGAACAGACCAGATCTCAATCGAGTCAAAGGCCTTTTCATAGTCCACAAATGCTAGACACAGGGGCTGATTATACTCTTCGGTCTTCTGTATTATCTGCCGCACTGTGTGGATGTGGTCTATGGTGCCATATCCGCTCCGAAACCCAGCCTGCTCCGGTGGCTGGTATTCGTCAAGTCTTCGCGCAAGACGGTTCGTGATGACTCTTGAAAACAGCTTATAGACGTGGCTCAAGAGGGAAATGGGCCGATAGTTCTTCAACAAGGTTTTATTTCCCTTTTTGAAGAACAGGACGACCACACTCCTACTCCACGCCTCTGGAGTCCTCCCTTCGAACAGGACAGCGTTGAAAAGCTTTTGGAGCGCCTTTAATACGGGTTTACCTCCAGCCTTTAACAGCTCTGTAGTAACGCCATCCTCTCCAGGGGCTTTTCCATTTTTCAGCTGTCCAAGAGCCATCTCGATTTCGTCAATACTGACTTCTGGCAGATCTTCGGTGAAGTGGCGTGTTAATTTGGCCCGAGGGTCCTCATTTTCGGGATCAGGTCGAGATGCATGCGAAGCGTACAAATCGCCATAGAAGCTCTCTACTTCCGAAAGGACAGCCAGCTTGGAAGCAACGACTTCTCCGCTTACTGTGGTCAGCTTCGTCAAATGGCTTCTTCCAAGAGATTTCACAAACACTTTTGAAATTTGGGTTGTTGATGATTAAACACTGATATCGTTCATTTTAAAACAAATATCTTAGTTTAATGGAAGGAATTATCGTATCAAATTTATTATATATCATTTAATTTTCCCATCTACCCGTCTTCTCGTCGTTAGTAAAATGATTTCCTTATTACCTTTATAATTTTTATCTACGACTGAGCTCAGATAACTTTTTCCTTGTTACCTATACGTTAGGAATATATTTGTAGGACTTATGTCTTTAATTTTTTATCTGCTTCCTTATATTTCTTTACCCATTATCCATCTACAGAGATCATTATGAGGAGCACCTTAGTCGATTCTTACAATACTAATGAAACCAATGGAGCTGGTGAAACTTCGAATTTTAATCCACAACCACATGGACTGAAATACATTATTGGTAATACTGTCAAAATGCAGTCAGGCAGTGAAAATACTTCGCCAGTTGCAAAGTATAAATTTTCTATATAAATAAATATAATTGGAGTGTCTGTTCGTAATATTAAAATAACTGCTTTTTACTAAATGCATAGATATGCATGTACGCGGTACCAAAATATTTTTTTTTACTACTTTTGTTTTGTCTGTCTGTCTGTTTGTTCCTAATCTAATCCCTGACGCAGCTGGACCGATTTTGACGTGACTTTAATTAGCAAATAACTGATGGTATAAAGCATAGCTTAGGCTACCTTTTTCAGACTAGCTTTGCCCTGCGGCGTTACTCGTTGTTGTTGTTGTACCGGGGGCTCAGCTAGTGTCAAATAAAATGTAACACAAAGCAATATACTATAAATAACTCATCAATTAACTCTTAATTTATGTGCCATAACACTATAGTTGTCAATAAACAATCAAAAGTGCTAATAATACAATAGCAATTTAAATATTCAGGTTAATTTTGTATTCATCAGATAATCTACAGATCTTTGAACTACATTCATTCTCTTATCTAGAGCTTCGCCATTATTTATCGGAATCTGTAGTATTCAGAATATTTACTATGATAATGAATTAGATACTCCATGACAAATATGTGGGCAATTTCCATTTGCGCCCAATGTTCACATGCGCAGTGTCATCTGGCGTTGTAAAAATATTTTATTGTTTCCTTTCACCACACCACAAGCTTGCTTTTTTATATAAACTAAGTTGAAAAGCGAAAGTAGTTTTAGGTTTTTTTACCATTGAGACATCGAGAAGTTATTGATGACAGGAGTAAAATAATATTTCAATGATGAATAAATTATATGAAGGTAGATAGCAACAGGAATAATTAAGAGAACTTAGAACTCGTGGACTAGTACTGCTAGTATCTAGCAGCATTACAATAGCACTATTAATTATTTCACAATTAAACAATATGGTTTGAATTTCAGTTGTATATGTGTGCAAACGTATTTCTTAAAAAAGTAATATGTATTGGTACTACACAGAGTAACAAATTGGGTAAAAATTTATTAGACGTCGTATTCCGCTACCGAGATCAATCGTGGTAAAAGAAAAAATGAACGATGTACAAGGCGTGCCCGTCACGGTACGTCAAACACTTAAGTTATAGGTGGAAGTGTTAATTGCAGTAATGAATAGCTAACATTTAGTGAGTATTGCTTATCAATACATCTATTTGTTCATGTTAAACGGCGCTTATGTTAATTTGAGGAAGTTTGCTTCAATGGGCACGGAATGTTGGGATCGATCGTCGGTTATCTCTACACTTATAAATGTATGGTGTGGACTTAAATTTATTATGGTTAGAAGAGACTCAATACCAGTAGTTGACGATAGATTAAACGCAAATAGGTACAATTGGATTTCAAAATACAATAATACTGATATGAGTTTTGAAAAGCTTTTTTCACACTTCAAATTTGTGTTTTACTTTTTACAAGTAAATCATGTTATCATCAGCAACCCGAAATGTCCCACAGTGGGCTCGGGTTTCCTCTCAGGAGAGGGTTACCGTTGGATGTTTTGAAGCCGTCCAAAGGCCTCCAACTAAGCTTCATGACTGTTATCGTATGATAACAACCGGGACCGACTGCTTACGGTGACCTCCGAAACACGGAGATGCTCATGGTATTGCCACTAGCGGTCACCCATCCAGGTACTGATCGCGCCGTCGTTGCTTATCCTGGTGATTGTTTCTAATCACCGAGTGCAACTGGGCTATGAGCGCCTAATGGCGAAATCATGTTAATAAATCTATATATAGCTAATAAATACTTATTTTTTTATGGCAAAGGATTGACGCAGTTATTTAGAGGGTTCTAACGTTTTCTGGGTTCATATTTTCAAGGTTGTAGAGCCACGCTGATTTCAGCACGAACAGGCCGGCTTGACTGGGGCGGTACTCCCTCAACTCACAGAAAACTGAAACTGACTGAAAGACCTCAAGTCAAAGCGCCTCAATAAACCCCATAGTGTGGGTCAATATGCGATCTGTTAAATTGTCTGAAGAATCTGAGATTAGTGGTCACCATAATCATTGGATTATGGTGACCACTAATCTCAGATTCTGCCCATGCTTTCCATCATTCAGAGTAAAATCACTGTAACAGGCTCATATATAAAAAAGACTACAATATTTATCACTAAAATGATTAGGTAACGTCTTAATCCAATGTAAGAACTTTGCATATCAAAAGAAGTTTATTTGTAGTCTTTCACAAACTTAGACTTTTTTTTGCTCTTATCACAAACAAGTTCCCTACTTTTTTTACCGGTTAAGTGATTATAAGTGATTTTGTAATAACTACAGACAAGAGTCACAAGAGCGCTGCCGCTTGGTCAGTTAATTTTGTAAAATCCAAATTTAATGTATGATTCAATCAGAACGTTAATTTTTGTTTTAAAATTTTCCCGTTGCTGAAAATTGTTTAAAATAATAACAAATTAAAATGTAACAAATTAATCACTTTATTCTAGACTGTCATGGCTACATTTTTATAAGCCACGAAGCAACAAAACGCTATGCAAATGAATCATGTTTTTAACTATGTTGATGAAAGTTATCTATTCCGATGTTTATCTATCTGAATTATAGTCAACTAAACGGCTATTACACGCCAATTAACCAGGCTGTGTTTTATGTTAATCAGATGCACCCCGACTACGTATAAATTATCATTTAAAGCTTCTTGTCACCCATTAGTAGTACTATTTAGCCAATGAATAATTATCGCTTTAAAAGTATTTGTTTTAAAACTTTATCGGACATATTAACTTTTTAACTACGTGTTGAATGTTGAACTAACTACAAATATTGTGATATATTAGAATTATTTATTTAAATGTTAGAATAGCGAGCAGTGTATACGTAAATGATATTGGTTATTTTTGTAACGACTTATTTAAAATAATATATGTGACTGAAATTTGGTGTATAAATGACATTTATGAAAATTATAAATTAGATTTAGAGAGAAGACGATCTATCATATTGTTCTTCTGTTAAGCCTTTTAAACAAATGCCCTTTCTAAAGAAACAGTATTTTTTAAGTATTATTTAGCTTGGTAAGTTAGGTATAAAATTATTATATATAATTAGTAAATATACATAATTATCTTGATCAAAATTCACTTTTTTCAAAGTATAGTCACAGCTTTTCTTTAGTCTCCGGAATAAAAGTTGCATACTTTATTAAAACGATTTATCAGCTATTCCGCAGTACCTGATAGTAAGTGTTATTGACGAAAATGCATATTTTTTTTATAACGAGTGAAGGATTAATAGTTGACAGGAAGACATGGCTCGCATAAATATCTCATTAGGCAAAGATTTATTACTTAAGCAGTCACGAAACTGTAAAAAAAGTTTGGAAGAAAACGGTTTTGATAATTACTTGTCAACATGCGATTGTCTATTTGAAGCTCGATGTTGGTTAATTTCATTTTTTTATATGCTGCAATATATCATTTTGTTAATGACTTCGTAATGAAGAGTAATCACGAACGCAATTCAAAAAAGTTTCTAACAAATTTCAAAATTAAGTATTTTTATAAGCTCTGAAAGCAAATTTGACCAATCAAAAGTTTAAGACTAAACTCACGATTATAGATTTAGTGATTAAACTTAGAATCTGTATAAACTATTTTATTTGGCATTTATTTTTAGTTTGTAACCACTTTAACTAGCAAGTATTTTAAATATTAACTGTACTTATATTCGAAAAACAGATTCCTGGCGTTATTTCGACAAAGTAATTAATTTTTGTGGTTATCGAAAGTACGTAAAACTAACCGGCATGAAACAACGGTAGCTTTAATATTTAAAAGCCTGGTAGTGTGGGAAATATTATCTATCTATACAACACAGAATGGTGTAAGAGAAACTACTATTCAAAGAGAATGATATTTTTTAAGAAGTTACCGGGTGACTGATGATTTTCTAAGAATCTATTAGAAGGAAGATATAAAGCAAACATACAGAGATTCGAAGGAACGTTCTGACAGGAAAATATTGGTTTTGGTTGTAGGAAAATATTTCTACATGACATATATATTTTGTAGTAAACATACAGTTTGCAATAGATAAACTAATCACTTTTGTAAATTAAATTTATTGCTACCTATGTAGCAGCTTTTACCGTGATTATCATCACAAATTAGTTCTGTAAACTCTCCGCTTTCGATAGCATACGATTATTTAGCATTTCTTTTGTTTTAATTCTTAACAGCTGTTTGATACGACAGCAAATAAAAACCGTCATTAAAATTCGTCCCCCGATTGAAACGATAAGCAAACACTGAGCACAGGAAAGATGACATTCGGTGAGCATAAAAGTCGAAAGGAATCGGTATGCGTACTAATAATTTATCGACGGCTTGACCTCGCTTCATTTACATTAAACAAATTGTTAATTTTTTGATAGCTATCATCCGGAACAGATGGTCGGATCCAGGTAGCTCTATCACGAACAATTTTCAACTTTATGTCAAACTATTTGGGTTAAATTTTGAACGTTGTTAAGGTTGAATTCTTCAAAGTGTTTTTTTATGTTTACAGAGTAATAATTGTGGAAGGTAAGCATGGCATGTGCCTTGGTTATGAGACAGGTTGACCACATGTGGTGCAATCTGCTAAGTATTTTATCGTACATTTTAGATTATAATTTGACGGGTATCGTTTAAGTTAATGAAATTTGTTTTGTGGCTTTAAGCGTTGCCGGGCTGTGAACATAAGTTAGGATCGGATATATTAAAAATATGAAATTTGATATGTACTTTAGTTTTATTAAAGTTATTTACTGTTACTGGACGATTTTTGTAGTTTATAAAGATATTCTTGCTTTAGTGTGTTGTAGGCTTACAATGAGCACAAGTCAATTATTTCCGTTATTCTCAAAATCTGCACAAACTACCTTTTTTCAAAGAAAATTGGTATCTCCTATGTAAAGACTTAACGTAAGACAATATTTTTGAAAAGGAACTTTGAAGATATTGTTATATTTTACAGTAATATAAGTTTTTGTCTTAAATGCTTAAACGCGGGAAAATGGTTGAAACAAAACCAACTAATTGTTTTTTTTCTTACATTACGGCTATACGTCTGTTTAAAGTTATAATACATACACAATGTTTTATCACACTTAGACTTTGAACGGAAGATGCTTGACTTAGCTGTACCATTCCTATTTGTAATGTACCTGGTTCTGTAGAATTATGTATTTCTTTGAAATGACTTACATAAAAATTGTAAAATTGTTGTTATTTATGAAATTATTAAACATTAAAACGTGCACGTGCATCATAAACAACAGCAATGTGGAAAGCGTCCCATGTGTCTGAGACTAAAGTACGACATTTATTCACACAAGCCATTACCGAGCGCCACCGAAAGTGCCATTAACATAAAAGTACGAAAACAGAAACTACTTTCAAACTCAATATCAGAATCTTTTGTGTAGCAAATCTACTCTCGGAGCCCTCGGTTGGCGGCCATCCGTTAACACATTGATTATACATCAAGGAAAATAAAAAGGAAATAGCACCACGAAAAAAGTCGAACGTAACGTTACGATTTCAATCAGACAAAACGTTTTGCGTTTTTATGGTGGCACGCCATCGGCGACTATCTCGTTCCGAAACAGATTATTTCTCATTTGATTTATGGCGGTTGAATCTTCCAACGATATTATGTTTTGGTCATCCATTCGATTCCTATTTGAATGCTGAACGCCGAACGGGGTGGTATGAGACGGGGTGGCACTCGTACTATATTAATCTCAAATCCATTTGTTGTAATCTGCATTCGATAGTGGCGCTCTACAGAGTCGCGTTAAGGTTGAATTTCGTGTCGATTGTGTATATGAGTTAGGACGATTCAAAGATCGCCAACCGATAGAGGTGAGAGATGAAACAGTAGCATCGAATTCATTTCGCCGATGTATAACTCTGTCTCCTTCGCACGCCCTGCGGGAGACTGGGCCCTAGTATGTATCAGATTTGGGTTTTATCGTTTTATTGCTTATTCTTTTTAGATTTTCAGCGGCAAAGGCATATCATTTTATTTTTAATGTAAGGCATAAATAACAGCGCAACCCGCCAGTGTCTAAAAGTAATGGCAGTGGTTAGGGAAATATGCGGAAGTGAGCACTATTTCTTATAATGTAATAAAGGAGAATTGATGTCCATTTTATTGTAATTGAATGTCAATGAATTTCAAATTCTGTCAAGCAATAAACACGGAAATACAGGTAGATAAAATAGATAATTTAGAAGATCTAAAGACTCTATTCATGGAGTATCGTTTTTTGTTTTTGCGAAAGACGGTCCCCATTTCATGTCATCCACGTTTTTTTATATTTTTTATCATTAATTCCATCACGACGAAGACTTGAAGACTCGAAGACTTAGAATTGAAGACTCGAAATACTTGACATTGGCAGAAATAGCTGATCCGGCTGATTGCCATATCATCAAAAGAAGAAGACTCTATTCATAAACTAGATATCTAGCGAAACATTTTTATTAATGAGCGATTGAACAATTGGCCGCGATTCATAACTTAGTCGCGAACGACGTCAATTAGATATATATCTATTAAGGTTTTACAAATTGCCGCTCAATTTGTGTGGAGTGATTTTAAAGAGCAGAGGGGTGATTTACTTGAGTAAGTATTTTGCAACGAAATATTTTGTCGTCGGTTTGCCGCATCTGGCGTAGGTCCAGTCGCCTGATGACAGCTTATGAATATTTTTGGCGAACTTCTCTGCTTTTTGAGTTCAAAGTATTTTCCTTGTTGAACTTTTAGTTCTAAATTAAACTTATACTATATGGCATACTATACGGCATATTATATGCAATGTGAACATCTAAGAATAAATATATAGTAAATTGTAAAAAAAAATGTGACCTAAGATAAAGATGGCTTTTACTTATCAGTTTAAATCTTTATGCACTCTAAAGAGAACGATAAAATACCTCCATTTATTTACGCGTAACCTTTCTCACCCTGTGCTTACGTTGCTTAACAATAGGCTATAGTTCTTTCTACTCAATAATAGATGCCGCTAGGTGGCAGTATGTTCAATGTCATGCGATGCAACCCCTCGCCACATGGGGCGCCACGATCGCCCATTGTTCCGAGCCCAGAATCAAACACAATTCGATAACGCATAAATTCAACGGGCTTCGAATCTGTTGTTTTATCTCAGTAACGTATGGACACTACGAGAAGTGAGCCCGTATGATATCCTGTTGTTTGTTTTGCGTTTATTAATGAAATATGTCGCTTGATGCACACAGTCGCGGCTTTATTTTATTATTTTAGTTACCATTTGTTATCACGACTTTATCTGCTGTATAGAACAGGGATGCATCGAAAAGTAAATTATGAAGGCATTGTTTGTATCAGATGTCTTTAGTGAGGAACAATAGGATCGTATAATCTTTGCTTTCAGTAATAAATTTTATATTAACAAACACTATTTAATTCAAGATCGTTTTGAACGTTCCCGGCAAGCTTTCAAGTTTTCATTTCGTCTTTAATTTTATGCGGTGTCGTTAATCCATCGATATTAGGTGGAGTGCAAACATCGCGGTGTTCAAGTGCCATTCGTGTCATTGAAGGGTAGCGACTAATGAATCGGGGCAAACTTTCGCTATATATAACGAAAACCTCCAACTCTTTGAGTTGCTCTTTAATGAACCCTTTCTTGACTTTAAATATTTGACTCTTATTGCAATTATTACACAGTAAAGTGATTGGATCAGTGTGTTTTGATTGTATGTAAGATGAACTTTACATCATACATGTGTTGTATTTTATGTCTAAAAACCGTTTTATATCATCAACATACAAAACGTTTGTAGGAGATTATGTATGCTGTACTCCAGCAAATGTTAAAAAAGTTGTGCTTTAGAGAGGTGAGTGTATAACTGAGAAGTTAATTTAAAAACAGTTATTTATACATATGAATATTGAACTAAAATGATGGTCAAATTATTTAACCTCTAACATTTCACTTTAAAAATGTATTTCTATTTTGAACAAAACGCAATTGGACGTAGTAGTCTATTGTGCTATTTTTATTTATTAGTTAAAATTAATGATTTCTACTTTCACTGTACATAAAAATATCTATATTTAACTAAATATAATAATTTCAGTCCCAGTATATTATTAACTATTAACAAAAACCTTTGCTAAGCAACACTTATGCACGGTCAAAAATAGTTTATTGAAAAAGAAAAAGCCTAATTATAAATTTACCTTCTGAGTTTTTCAACACACAGCTACATACCTAACGCCAACTAATCACATTTATGACAAATTCATTAAAATACTAACAAATGCTCACAACAAGAACATTCGTCACGCGGTCCCCTTTAACCCTTTACTGTCGGCGTGGGTCCAAATCGCCCGCTGTGCTAAATCCAAATGAACGTAATAATTGACGCTGCCCACTCGCCAACGACCTTTGGGCATGTTTGACACGAATGTTAGCACAAAATTTAGTAGAGACATGTTTCATTGTTTATCTTTTAATGTTTGAATAGTATTATTATCATGTGCTTAGATTATTTATGTCACTTGGTATTTATAGCTTCATATGTTCATTTTGGTTAATTGGTTAATATTTCTATTTATGTTGGTAATAAAAATCTTCTTTTAATAAGTATTAAAGCCTCTAAGACTAATTTGAGATACGTCATTAATATTTATTTAAAACATCAAAATCTTTTCATAAGTGTGGGTCATGGGTACGTCGTTGTTTTACATGACGTAAAACAACATAATTATAATGACTAGATGCAATAATACAAAATACGATATTTTATCGTTACATAAATGCATATTTTTTTATGAAATGCATAAAAAGGATGACTACAAAGGTATGGGTAATTATATATTATAGATTAAAAGGAAGCATACCTTTGCTTTTAATCTATAATATTGAAAAGCTATAATTCTTTCGCTTAAACTCAAAAACACCTGAAAAGTAAATTTAAATTACTTTTAATACTTATTTTTCTTTGTTAATAATTCATTTCTTTAATTATTCATTTGGAAAATTCACAATATCTTATTACACTTAACAAAATGTGTTTGTTGATTCCATTAACTCTAAGTTAAGAACATAATTCTTAGCAATGATTTATTAAGACTTCCAAAACACTAAACCATGTCCTCCAAAATCTGTTCTCTTCCGCCCCTTTTACTAACAAGTAAGGGTGACATAATCGCAGAAACAAATCTGGCTACTGGTGCTGCATGTAAATGATGATGATTAATTTGTTCTTCGCAAATGACAAGAAGGGTTAAAAGGCAAGGGATGCTCGTAATTTTGCCACTTGTACCGAGTATCCCCGGTATGCAAGAGTAGGGTTAGAATTTGCACAGTTTAATTTCGACAGACGGTGCTGTCTGATTGCCTTTGTCGATCCTTCGAGTTTGATGGAGAGATATTTCCGGTTTCAGCTATATTAATTACGATTCTGATAGAATACGAGACAAAGTCCTATGGAAAGTTTTGTTCTTTGATCCTATGTGGGGCTTAATTTATACTGATTATTGATATAGAAAGATGTATATATAACAATTTATTTGTGATTAAATTATTTTGTGGTGACGGATTAATAATACGGAGTATCACTACTACGATTCATCCCGTGGGTGTAGTAAGAGGTGACACAGGGAGTTAATAAAGCAGGATAACATCACTGCTGCTGCATACACTACAAGAACTGCAAGAATGGGAAAATTTTAAACTAACCTTAAGTTAATCTGTCATGCCAACGTTGTACCTGGGCCGGGCCAAAACCTCAAAAACAAAGAGAGGCCTATGTCCAGCAATGGACTGTTAAAGCCGTTTGATGATAATGTTGATGAAAATATATTGATGAGAGAGAGGTATGTTTCTTCAAAATTAACATTCCAAAATTACAAAACCCCTTATTAAATTTCACAGAGAAAATGCGAGTGAAACATAACAGATTCAAGAGTAGAACACATTATAATTTATAAAAAAAAGGAATTCTCGTTACGCCATTCTACATAGCATTAAGTTGACACGCGCAATACATTACCTAATAACAAATAAACTAAAAATTGAATCCACCACACCCATCACGATCTAAAAGCGTAGGCAATCCTTTAACATCGATCGTTCCCAGTCAGCGGTTTGCGAGACATTTGCAATATTCTTAAAAACATTCGGGTCCCGTCGGCTATCGAGTCTCACCCGACATCATATGGGAAAAGAATTTGCAATTCGAATAATAAGTTTCACTATGTAGGGATCAAATAAACCGTTCTATGGTTTTCAAGGGTTAAGGTTCTTCAAACAATTTTAATTAGGGAAATAGATCATGGAAATATATCCTTTGACGTGGGTTTATAATTATGGCAAACATGATGATAACTATGTGCTTTCTTCAGTGATTTCAACTGGAAGAAAACACTTTAGTTTTTTTTTCAAATACACATACACTTATTATGCACTGGATTGAGTATGTTTGATCTTTTTGTAATGACTTTGCATTACAAAATCGGTTTAATCGTACATGAATCCAGTTGTGATTTAATCCACCACTCTTGGAGTAAGAAAATTCATATTCTATTGGAGAACAACATTTTAATATAAATATTTATTTCAAAAACATAATAATTACAACATTAGATTCCGTATTGCAATGATTGTTGCGGTTATAAAGTATAGTACCAAGATAACCGAGCTTTGTTCGGTATTTTTATCTTGCTAATTTTGTTAAAATGCACTGAGTCATTACTCAGTGTTTTTTGATACAAACTAAGTACATTCTGTACTACGGTAATCGAACTACTGAGATAAATATAGATTTAATGTAGAGTACTCATTATTAGAAATAAATTACTTTGAGACACAAAAAACAGTGTAATCATTAAACGACGTTTCTTATATAATAAGCTGTAGGGATAACTTTGTTCAATAATGGACACATAAAATAGGTTACTAGGATTACTAGAATAACGTTGCCAAATTAGTAGGGACTAAGCAATGACAGAAAACTTAAAACTTAACCTTTTTTGCTATAAAATATTACATAAATAGGTCCTGTTTATATAAACTTAATGTGTGTGTGGATCTATATGTTAAATGTTTACGTACTAAAAATCGACACCTTTTATTATACCTATTTAGATTATACTAGTACTGAGGTTCGAGAAATCGAAGTTCTGCCAGGCGTTCATGGAGGAGTGGAAGGAAGAACTTTTGCATCCAAAAGATGGACGCGCCGTTATTGGGGTGGTAAGACACGTTAAGGAGGATCGCAAAATTATCTCCCTCCTCCATAAGCGCAAGCCTGAGGGTAAAAGGTGAGGCCATCTATCACCCTTGCAAAATCAGTTAACTAATTCAACAGTTAATATATGCTATTGTAATGGACCCTACCTACACGGTACCTAACTGTGAAAACGTTCTCACTAACCTGATTTGTTAGATATCTTGTGCGCCTTAAAACAAGAAAATACAACCAGTACACACCTACACAATCTCTTCAAAAATTAAACAAAGACACAGGAAGTATGACATCTTCAAGTTGAACAGAAAAAAAACTAGATAATTTTAGAACCCATAGTAGTTTCAAAGGTGGGCAGATGCGAGACAAGATCACTACTGAGAAACAGTGTTAGTGCGCTTGCGCCGGCCCACACAAAGCAATTAAGATAAACAGTGCAACGAACATCTTCTTAATAATAAAGTTTATGTGACAGCAATTTTTTTCGCCACTGTTAAAGTTATCTGATGGACTTTAAATAAAATAGCATTTGGGATAAAGGAATAATAAATAAATTAGGGACTTTTTTGGGAGAGTTACGTAATAATTTGTATTCTGTAATGAATTTGATGTAAGTTGATGTTTCATAACAGTATAAAACTAGAGTATCGTTTTGTAACGAATACTTCGTTATTGCAAGATGAATAAAAGTGTCATGCTGTTGCCAGAAGTTGCAAGGTTTAGGCGTTAATGAGCAAAGGCATCATCTTATAGTAAATTACTGTTGCTGCCCATAGGCACTGCAATTTATGTAATACATAATCTATATATATATCTATATATAGTCCCCAATCCGCACTTGGCCAGCGTGGGGACGTATGGCCTTAACCCTCTCGCGAGAGGAGACTAGAACCTAGCAGTGGGACATTATGGGTTGTTGATGATGATGATGATACAAGTCATCTGTCAAAATTGACTTCCAGACCNATCTATCTATGATGATGACAATCTATATAAATAAAAATTAATCATTGAAATGTATGTACGCTCATAACTGCCGATCGATTACACCATATTGGATAATTCTTTTTTTATGTGTTCGTTATTGTCAGAACAAGGTTTGTGAATATTAAAGAAAACTATGAGAAAACCGGAAGAGTAAGACTTTTTTACTCCACGACTGTACTACTGTAGGAAACTGTAGCGGGCATAAATGATTAAAACAAGCTTTTCGGAGATTTAGAAAAAAAATGGCGGTACGATGTTTGTTGGGTCAGCTAGTAATACATAATAGTAATACAAGTGCGTTGTCATCTATGAAGTAAAGACACATAGAATCATTACCCTATGGGGACGATTAAGAATATAGAGAGTCACCACTCCTATTTATCCAGTGGTTGTCATAAGACCCGATTAAGGAACCAACATTACGTAGGACAATAGCAATGCAAGGAGAAGGAACACTTGACATAAACCTTATACCAACCCGTCTTGCTAGCGTGGTGACTGAGGGCGAGGTGAATTCGGATATTGAACTAGTTTTCAGTATATCTGAAAGCACTGATTTCCCAATAAAGATAGCCATAAATGTTCATGACAAGCCGAACCAACTTTAACGTGCACTCCGAGGCACGGGCATGAAACAACTTTTACACTCCGGACTGTTATTACCTTACTATGTAACTAATTATTAAATTGAAGTGTATCTATGTACTCCGTACTTACCTCCATAGTTAAGTCATATATTTATATTATTACATATATATGCAATATGGTAAATTTAATAACTACTAGAAAAAAAGCATTCATAACTGGCATCACCTCCTATAGATCATTATCAAGACTCATCCTTACTCCGAAAAAGTGCCTTCGTTAAAACTAGTGCACGTGCTCCTCATAGCACGAACTTATTACTGCGAAGATAAGCATCGACTTAATTTTACAAGAAACGTGTAAACCTTTGTTTAAGGCACCGGGGTTTGAACGACCTTTTTAGTATTAGCGGCATGCCCGCTACCGGTTCTTCTGACTTTTTTGTTATGTGGTGTAGCTAGGATCTAGGGTTGACAAGTTTACAAAACAAAATGACAATAACGGTGATGAAAAAGTATATTACTTTGTAATCTCATAATTTGGTTATTTAATGGCAGGTTCAATATTTCTTTAATATATACCTATGTAAAATATAACGTTCAATGTAAGTTTATTTAGTCAGGTAGTAGGAGTTAGTAATTGCTTAGTTGACAGAAATATGTTACTTGTTTCTTACTAAAACGAATAACATTACATTTACTTACGTACATTTTATTTATTAGTGATAACAAACACTGTTATCGACAAAAAGTTGCTCATTTAAGAATGTTTTACTTAACAGAAATTTTAAATATTTTAACAGAAGCGATACTTCTGAATGTGGTTTACCATGAAAAACTCTTAAAACACAAGACATCTCAATGATAATAAAAAAACTTTAATAATAGTTGATGATGGCAGAGAATTTCTGTAAATTCATAGAGAAATATTAAAATGTAAGCAGTTTTATAACAATTAGTAAGTTATAATAGTAAGACACTAAAAAAATATTCTCGTAAAAAGAGACAACCCTAATATTTTAGTTAATTGTTACGACGTAGCTATCACGAATATCATCTTAGACTTCATGGGAATTCAGTTCCGCCATTTTCGACGTTTGTCGGTACAATGCTATACGTACAAGAACATGTTTCCTAGTAATGAATGAGATAATGTGTAGCACGCACTACCCCCTCGTTTTGTTCACGTTGGAGTATCATTATAGTGTTTATTGTTATTTTTAATGCCAACACGGACGTCCTTAATGACTTTTATTGTCGTAAAGCGGTAATTTCGTGATAACATGTAACAACTGCATTCTGTTATATATTAAATGCATTTAAGATGGTATCGTAGACGACAGTAGCTGTAAAATCCTTTGTTTAACTTTAAATGCTGCATATAAAGTAATTGGGTCTTATTTTATATACATTTCAAAATCTGTGGTCAGGTTTCTGTTGATCTGGGAGGCTATCCCGCTTCTCCGCTCACGTGTATGTCGATTACTGTGGTAAACGATGCAAAATTAAAGGTTCTCTATAATAAACTTCATCAAAATAGCTTCGGTAGTATAACAGTGAAAGCAAGCAGACAGACAGAGTTACTTTCGAATTTTTAATCATAGTTTGGAGAAAATCTAAAAAAATATCGAGTGTATTTTTGCAAAATAAAATATTTGTCCAACCAAGTATCTATTCCCTATTAGGCTATAAATTATATATTATTAGAAATATATTTTTAGAAATACAGTATTAAATAATTTAATTACTAAAAAGCTTTGTGCAGATACGTATCCTAGAATATGAATCTTATCTCAAGAGATAGGGGTTTTTGATCCCCTCGGAACATATTTAAATGGCAGATTGTTGCGAATTTAAATGCATTTACGATAATTTAATCGAGTAAATAAATATAAATAAATATTTTGGGACATTCATCACACAACACCATCTAGTCTCAAACTAAGCAGAAATAGTTTAACGGGTACTAAATAATTGATATCGAACCCGAGACTTCATACACAGCGGTCGCGTGTGCTACTACTGCGCCAACGAGGCAGTTTTTCAGAGTTATTTCCAGAAGTTACTAAGCTAAACTAGAACTCAAGAACATAAAGACAGCCAAAAGCAAGTAATTTATATCATAAAACTAACGTTTAAGCTGTTTATAATCATCTCACGTGGCATTCACAAAAATAAAAAATCTTAATCCTTTTTAATAAAAACATATTTATGAGTTAATAAAAACATATTTATGAATTAACAGAAAAATTATCTATGTAAAATGCGTAACAGGCGCGAAGCGGTAACGAGTCGCCCAAAAATATTCCCACTTATACATAATATAAATGCTTATAGGAGTGTAACGAATTTGTTCAGATCGCCATCCACTTTAAATGAACAGACACCACACTACCATGAAACAGAAGTTGAATTTGCGTATTCATAACTGTAAGATGACAGCACCTTACACCGAAGCGAAAATTTAAGCTATTTAGAAAGGAAATCAACTAAAATTAAACAAAAATGATGATTCTTTTTGTTTTTATTTCGTTTGCTTGTTTTTATACTTATTGATTTTTATTTTCTGTTTACCGTTTGTGATTAGCAATTAATAGTTATATCTAAAGTATATCTTCTTTTGTCACTTCTGCATCCAACAAACGATCATTGACAACCAAATTAACACAAACGCAAGTATAACAAAGTTCAACATTTTTTACACTATTACAAGGCATATCTATGTATCATAGCAGTAGTATATTATCATACTTATTAGCAAAAAACCAATAAAAATAACAATATAAAGTAGTTATGAGGTATCGTAACTAAATCGTGGCTTATTTTTACAACAAACGTTTATTATACGCCCTTGGCGACTCAAACTTTTAGCTATATGAGTTGAATTTTTCAAAATTCGATGT
Source organism: Hyphantria cunea (assembly GCA_003709505.1). Classification (NCBI taxonomy): domain Eukaryota; kingdom Metazoa; phylum Arthropoda; class Insecta; order Lepidoptera; family Erebidae; genus Hyphantria; species Hyphantria cunea. Next base: position 377,911 of record PKRV01002075.1, on the reverse strand, counting down.
GGCTAAATAAGAAATTGAGCAACAAATGGTCTTTTTATTATATTTTACTTAAAACAAAAAACTTTAGTTATTAATTTTGTTGTTGGTCATAGAGACGTGCGAATTATTTATTTAATTATATAAAATAATTTACCTAGCTTGCAATTAAGACTTAGGAGCCTCGCAGACTACACACTTTATATAGTCAGCCGATAATTTGATCGCTTTCGATAGCTTTTGGCTTATTTGTCGTCCGATAGTAAAAGGTTATAATGTCAGCTCCCGTACATCTACATACTGATTAAGAAACCAGCCAAACTATCGACCCATTAAAACATTTGTAGTCTGCTTGGGCTCTAAAGTACGAGTCGTAAATAATGCTGCGTGAGAAATTGTTATTATTCTACCCCTCCATACAGATTGTTACATTTCTGTGTAATACACTGCTAGTGTAATGAGTTGCGTCGGCGGTTCTACCATTCGCAGCGTATCCACCCGTATTCATATTCATTAGGGCGCGAAGGGCTCGCTTGATTGCACAAAGAGCCAACTAATTTGCTCCCGCAGCTCCGTCTGTGCTCGCCTTAATTTATTTACGTTAACAATGTGATAACTTCGGACCTTGTTGTTTTAGATATGTGAAGGGTTATTTGTTACGTAAACGGGGCCTGTTATTCAGTTCATAGTTAGTTCAGTTTCATATATCAATAATAATATTTTGTTCTTACTGTTTTATGTCAGCAGCTTAGCAATCGATCATTTTAATTACTGAAGCTTTTTATCAGTAGAAGTGTTTTTGTCAGTTCAGGCAGTACATAGTGCATGAATTGGTGGTATTAAAATTCCTTAAATTGGTTATTATTAATTCTTTTTTACTCAATTTAAAATTTATGACAGTAATTTTAATTTCAATATAATTATGGTTTCGTTACTATTTTAAGTTGCATAGATGTATATAATTTAATATAATTATTTAACCTAACCCTTGTCTAAACTGTATATCTGTAATCAGCACATATATTATTTAAAAATGTCTAAGAATGTTTTAGAAATAGGTATGTAGATTTTTACTTGTATATATAGTAGTAGTATACCTCCTATTTCCAATTAAATTCCCGAACCTCTTACAAAAACATACATGTTGAATTCTCACGTAACATAATCAGAAGCTACATACAAAGACACAATGAATAAATAGATACAGAACCATCAAAGTGCACATTATATGATATGTAAATGTACCACCTCTATAGTACACTCGTACAGTTGGTACCAACGCATTGTCAAATCAATAGCCGTTTTCGAGCACGCTCAGTTACGGCCCGCTCGACTTAATTATTGAATTAGCATTTAAATTATTTCGGTAACCGTTCATTTGTAACTAATACAAATAGCGAGCCGCATGAATAATGTCGGGACTGTGGAGGTACGAAGAAAATGTGCAGAGTAATAAATAAAATAAATAAACAAATATTTCCGAAATTTCACACACAACGCCTTCTTAGCTTCAGACTAAGCTGAGCTGGTATTATATAGCCAGATTGACTGATAGAAAACTTACATACTTTTTTTGTTGTAAATACATACATATTACACACAAAAAAAAACTCAAACTCTGAAACAAATAGCCGAAAAAGTTAGTCTAATTAGTCTAGTTTCTTATATTCATTAGTCTTAGCTCTGTTTTCGAAACAAATAGGCGAGCGAAATTTTCTTGCTGACGATGAAATCCGCAACTACTATCTGAGCGGTCCCCGCAATGTTAAAATATGTTAAGTAAGTATGAGGCAATACTATGTATGTGTTTTTAATTGTTGTTTTTTGTGTGAGTAATTATTGTTTTTTGTTATTGTATATATCATGGCACGGAAATGTTAAATATCACTATGCACGAAGTCACCTGAGCCCAACTGAAAACCAGTGTCAGACGCTTTGTCTAACATAATGCTGAATTGGGTATATTATTGGCATTTTGCAAAACTATTGTAACTTACCTTTTGTATTACTTTTTGTTCTTTCTTTCTTTCTTTCAACTATTTAAACGATTTCCGCGTTTTTTTTTAAATGGGTGTTATATTAGCGTACCTAAGATAGAATAGTATGGAAACAGCAAAATTAGACCTTAAAGAACGACAGCTTAAGATTACTAGAAAGTAACATTTTATTGATATAGATATCACAACCATCCGGATGGCGTAAGAAAACGGTTCCCGGATCCCTCCCGTCTCAGGCGCAGAGTGGCACACCAAGTGGTTTTAGTCGGTTCGATTCTGACACACCACCCACACAAACCCCGGTGGGGTGAAGGTCCGATGGGGTTTCCACACGTAAAATACAAAAAAAAAAGATATCACAACCATATTTTGCAAGTACTTCGTCGACGTCGGACGAAATAATCTAATATGTATATCGATTACCTGTTAGAAAACAATCTTGTTATTATTTTCTGCCACAAATAAAATACCCGTTGATGTTTCTGATTGGATGAATTAATGGAATAAATAGCATTCTCAATGTTTTAGTTCTTTTGTTTTTCCTATCAAGCGAGTCACGCTGATTACACCTTACTGCAAACTAATATCTTTTAATCATACAACAATGTAACAGTACCATAACAAGACTCGACACCTGAGCAATCAAAAAGTTCAATAATGTTATTAAACACTTTTGTAAAAATGTAGCAACCGGTGTAGAGTAGAAATATCATCTACAAGTTATTATGACAGACATGCCAGATGCCTTTCTTAATATTTTACAAGAGGTAACTCAAGGCAATAATGGATTCTTGTAATAATAGTAATTGTGTTTAACAATGACTTAAAGACGATATTTTCACTCTACAATGGTTGGCTTCACTTATCCACGATTTTCAAATATTGATATTATAAAAACAAATACATTATATACACAATTCTCGTGTCACGTTGTTGCTCACGATGAACTCGGAAACTATTTAAACGATTTTCACGTTTATTTTATGTGAGTGTTTTAATGGCGTGCCTAAGATGAATAGCATAGAAAAACCACGAGTAGAACAACAGGAACCGAACATAATTGATAAAGCTGATTGCTGGTTGCGTGATTTAGCTAGTAATTATATAAGTTCAAACAACTAGATAATACATCTGTGCTACACACAGTTTGTCTGTTTACAAAGTTCGACAGGAAGAAAATGCATGTGGTATTAAGTCCGATTATGCAATTTATTTACAGGAATTATAAGTAAATATATAAATAATGCAGTAATCTAACACTTGTATATCCATTAGTCGCTTTAGGATATCCAAATATTTTTGACTTCATGTACAAAGCCTATGACGCACGGCTACGCGGCTACGTGCCGTATTGCTGACGTGAATATTAAATACCACATACTATTTTTACAAAATCAACTTATTTTATAAAAAAATACAAAGTATTTGATATTCTCCACTACGGTTGTTTATTGCCATAAAACGAATAAATGAGTTTAAATCGTCCCTAATGAGTTATTACCAGAAATTACTTTATTTTACTTCGAAATACTGACTCGAATATTTAATGACACATTTAGTGCTGCCACTTGAATATGCAAAAACGCCCTTAGAATTTTTAATAAATAAACACTTGCGAATCATCATGGATAATCACATTTATTATAGGCATAGGTATATGCTAATATGCACCATGACTAAAGCTTAAACGGAAACCATAGGCGTGCGAGGTCTTTTTAATTTCTTATTTTTACTAAATGACACACAGTAGATGAATAGGTATCTCAAGATTTTCACACATTCCCGCTTTGCTAAGGAGGGAAGTGAAATTATTGTATATATCCAAGCTGTCTAGTTTTCTTCTGATTAATTCCTAATTCCTTTGCAGGTTTCAAGGCAGCTTAGTTTTTCCTGTGACTTGCCAAGTGTCATAACTCGATGTGTGTAATATATAACATCAGTGACCACGAACACGTGTGTGTAATTTTTGCAGTGCCAATAAACGTTTTTGATTTTGATTGGATCAACAGCACGTGATAATTGCGGGATTAGTCCAATTGAAATATTCCAAAGTTATGTAAATTGCCAAAACCTATTTATTTACTTATACTTTTAAGTATCAGATACAAAAAATATGACAGAAAAATCCGTATGAATAATGATAACTTATTTCTAAAGAAATTGTTAAATTACTAGCAGACTTTGGCACTTTCATCTGCTTTTATGCCACTGACTCTGAGAATGTTTCTTTCTTCAATTAAATTTAAAGTCTGTCTGTCTGAGTTCGACTACTACTATTTCTTAATTTCAATCTTACTTCAAGTTTCAAGTTAATACGAAGTATCTTTACGATTTATTAAAAATCTCACTTTAATAAGACGATCACTTCCCGTTAACATTTTTCCCAATTTGTTCTTAACTAGCGACCCAGCCCCGCTTCTACATATATACTGATATATGAGTGTACTATATATATTTAAAACTGTCTTTTCACCCTAACTATTGCTGAAAACTGCATTAAAATTTGTTGAGGAGCTTAAAAGATCTAAGCGAATAGACAGCGGAAGCGACTTCTTTTTACCTATATTTTATAAAGAAGATTTTATCTTCTTTAACCATTGCAACGTATTTGCTACGCAACGTTATTTAATGCAACGTTCACCCTTAGACAAGACACACGAATATTCTTATTCCAATACCAAATAAATAGACGACTTGTCACAGTTCGTCACGAAGCATTAAAATCAGTGTTTTGTCGGCATGAATCATTAATTCACATATTTATTGGCCATGGTGCACGAACCTTGAAACATGTTATGGCTTTCTAATGTGTGTCTATCTGTATTGATGGTACATAATTGGCATAACGTTGGAACTTTTATAGCAAAACGCACAGCAATCTCTTTAAAAGTAAATAATTCAAAGAACTTCAACCAACATTTTTTTATGATTTTTAGTCTTCCGTACCACAAAAGGAAGTATTTTTTACTTGATATTTCGCCTGCGAAAGGCAACAAGATAATTATCACACAAGATATTAACATTAGATAAAGCTGGCTCCCTAACCACAACAAGTTTTATTTGTTTTTTAAGTTTAATCTTTAGATATTGGTTATATGTTAATAACTAGATTCCGACATCGCTAGCGTGTTTGTCGGTTATTGGGGTAAGTAGTTACCTATGTCCTTTGTAAACTTCGTACAAATCGATTCAGCAGTTTAGGCGTGAAAAATTACTTTCGAATGTTTAATATTAGTATACATTAAGAATTTTAATTCAGTATTAAAGATTGCTAATAAGGAGAATATACATATGTATATTCTCCTTATTAGCGATATCGCTTGAAATACCAGTGTAATATATTGAGTACAATTTCTACCCAAACCTTCAATTAAAACCGACTTCAAAGGTTTCCTTGTAGTCAATACTTTCGGTCGTGGAGCCGTTGTGTATGTGGTGTAACATGTTAAAACTTTAAACTGAGATTAATCTAACCACATGCTCTAATTGGAACGCGAGGAATCCTTTGTATTACGGGTGAATTAAAACGAAGAATGGGAGGGTACAACTTTTTTAATTAGATCAGTAGGACCCAACACGAAAGGGATCCTAGTCAAGTTGAGTTTACGATATTTTGAAAATGTTACGGTCATTAGAGAACTGTGTCAGGCATTATTCTTTTTTTATTTTATGTTTAATAGGCAACAGCAGCTTTATATCGTCTGATGGTAACTGATTACCGCCTTCCATGGACACCCGCAACACCAGAGGCGTCACAAGTGCGTTGCCGGTCTTTGGGGGATGGGAAGGGTGAGGAGGAGGGTTTGGGTTATGGGCCTCTGGTATCCTCACTCATACGGTGAAATACATCGCAGGAATTCGTTTTCTGTAAGGCCCGCCTATTGATGCCAAAGCGTGACCCTCCCACGGTGTTTAATTAGTGACATTATGTATATAGTATACATATTTGATCATAAAAAGCAAATGAGCAGGTTGCTCGTGGCCTGGTACCTGGCTATTTACTTAAGGGTTAACTTAGTAGCTAATGGTTCCACTTCATCACGACTTTTTATGTTATTTATTCGTTGATCGATCCGTAGTATGACATGTACAACATTATTATTTAATAATTGCTTCTAATAAATCACAAATATTTGGAATACTGTAAAATATTTTTCTATTCGCCAACAGATGTCTCTATGGTCTCCTGTTGTACAAATAAAATGACATCACATACCTACAATGTTGTTACCTACAACAATCATTTAGGAGCACAATAATATTTCCCGTGCGAAAAAAGGCTTGCAGCTATATTTTTAATGCATTCTTGGAGGCAAGGCGCGCCCGCGTGGGTAGCATCACAATTAGGTATGATACTTAAACCACGTTAATCTGATGTTTTCTTGTAACAGAGATAAATATGTTCTTTGTTTATTTTGGTGAAAGGAATAAATAACTGTAAGCAAGGATGGAGATACGGTTTTAAATATGTGTAATACTATTTATTCCACCTCAGCGAGTTTAAATCAGCATAAGGTAATATGCTTTTTAAAATACAACCATTATGATGAATATCGTTATACCTATTAAGTATTGAACATGATATGAAGAGATTTCTTCAAGGTAGAAGAACGCACTGATTTTATCACTAACGGGCCGGCTCGATCAGGGTAATACCCTATTACTGAAGACCAACCTAAAATGACGTTGACATGATGATCATTTGTGCTCTCGTGCTTCGTTGTTGAGTGCGAGACCGGAGGCCCAGTGATGCAGAAGCATCTCAATAGAATGCCATAATGTGGGTCACCATGCTGCATTGTGGCATTATCTGCGTTCGCAGTAACTGTGGTGGTCACCGCTCTTGGTCTTGTTTACTGCTCATGCTTTCAATAGGCAGAAGAATCACTTTGACAGGCTCATGCGTAATAAAAAACGATAGTTAAAAGACAACTTTTCTGAACTAAATAATCCTTTTGGAATATTTATTTATATACAGCAATTGCACTTCGAAATACCTACATCTTTCACGTCCAAAATGTATAAACAGCATTTAAATAATGTCATTGGTCTAATATGCATAACTGGTTTTGAATCAGATAACCTTAAGCTGCAATATATAATTATATACATTTCTTGAATTATCATATTTTTCCTAGATGGGTGACTACAACGCCTACAGTCAATGTACTATTTATATTTATGATTATCTAACTATTTCAGGCATAGCAAAATATCTATAAGTTACGTTTATTTTCTACTATAGCAAATTAATCGCTTGCATTTTCATATCTCAAAGTACCAAACACCCTGCGTGTTTCGACATATCCTTGTAGCATGAAAGAAAACATTTAGAAAAGATTCACTTCGTGTAGGTATCACGTGCTCATTGTTTAGATGAACCGGTTTTAATGAAATAATTCATAAGGTTGCGCCTGCCGTGCGATCTTGGCGATAACAGTGTTTTTTTTTTGTTTAGGCAACTGCATTTTTGATTATAAAATATTACATTTCCATAGCTATGCTCTGCTATGCTTTGCTGTGGTATATTTTTGTTATATTGGTAATAAAACTGATGTGAAAAATTTATAGAAGTAATCGTTGCAGCGGCTTGTATATCATGGTCACAACACGTACAGAAATAAATATAAGCTTAAACCAAATTCATAAGCCTGTTACTGATTATAGCGCAAGGTTTATATGTTCATTTATGTCATAAGAAATGAGAAGCCCGTGAAAACAATTAGGTACGTACACGAGACTACAAAACGAGAAAACAAACAACAAAAAAAACCCAAAAACATTGAAATTTTGAACTTTGTCTCTAAACTCCTAATTATTTTTACCCGATTTCGTCAGATTCAAAAAGAAGGATATTAGTTTTGGCAGTCTGTGTCAGTTTATACATTTCACCGTAACGCCTAAACTACTGATCCAATATTAATAAATGCAGTGTCAATAAATTTGTAATAATGACCGGGGTGACACATCCTATATAAATTTTATCAAATGTTTTATGTAGTCGGAATATAGTTTTCTAAACTGTTTTTTGTTCGAGATATTAAAGGCCGTATTAATTTGCCAAGAACGTGTCAGCTAATTCATGCAATACCTTACACGACACCGCAACACTTTAGTACAGACATATACATATTTTTAATGAATGAGCGCAGGTAGCGTAGGCAATGCCTCTGCATTAATAAAATTGTCATAAGGGCATGATAAATATAAAAATGACTAAAAGAATAAAACCTCGTACTGAACCGGTGTAAAAAATAAAGAAATTTGAGAAAAAGTCAACGAACGCCTTTGTTGGTGTAAGTTCGTATACTTTCTTGTTTACGATGTATATTTCGTATGCCTTCTGTATAAAGTTTGTAATCTATGCTGTTCTTAACGTTTTCTTAGAGTTTTGAATAACATTGTTTGATACTTTTTGTCTCGTAGATGAATTATCGTCGTTGTTCATTTGTTTGATAACATTATCAAGTTTGCTTTGGATACCTAAATGATAATAATGTGAGTCATTATTATCTTTAAACGAATAATAGATATGAGGGACAAGGTGTCATGTTCCTCCAAGATAAAAGAAGGATCCTCCGACCAGGCGAGGTGATCATGCCTGTCTGTAAATATGCTAATCGCTGCGAGAACTTCTACTGCGCGATGCAGCATTGGTAATTCTTCGTGTAGTATATTACTCTGTAGTTCAGTGTATCTGCGGTAGATGGCGTTGTAGTATATTTCTGTGGCGCTGGATGTGGAATTCGCCACAATAGATGTCATCATCACATCTTTTAATATTCCACTGCTAGGTATAGACCTCTCCTTCGAAAAGGGGTTTTGGCTTACTATATCACGCTGGTAAAATAGATTGGTGAAAGGTTTGTTTCAAGTTACCCTTCTTTTCACAGTGATGCCCAATTGTGTTCCCTTATTCGCCTCTATGACAGCCATAGAAAAAACAATCGTGTTCAACTCACAAAGATTTTTTCTAGGTGAAAATCACTTCCTTCACAATGACACAGCGGAGTATGAATGTAATGTTTTTGTGCAATATTATAAATAGTGACAGTGTTTATGTTATTTTGTATGTGTACACATACGTATTTTTGTAATGCTTTGTAATATATACTTTTATTCTATAAATACGTAAATGTGTGCCTCACGAGATTTCTATACCACCCAATAATATTTAACTAATAAACTTAAAGCTATTAATAATTAATGAAATTGATCCCATAGCCTCTGGTTTAGCAATCACAATGCCAAAATAAGATTAAAATATATAAAAGAAGATACTTTCCTCTTATTCTTTCTCGAAAGGAATAAAATTGGTTCTTTGTGATCATTTTGAATGTTATTTTTTGAAAAAAATGTACTCCGTAACATCCTCATAACTACTCCTGTAACATCCATCGTCTGTAATAATTGGGAACAAAGTTAGTAAAAAATATATGAATAAAATGCTAACAATCTTTCAGATAACAAAAATTATGATCTTTCTTAATTTCTGTTTGAAATTCTCACAAAGCCATAGCATGAATAGTATTGCAATGAAATGAAGGTTGTACGCAAATTTAATTTCTATTACTGCATATTGAACTGCTGTAACCCATAGGCATGACTTAAATGAGTAACTTTATCCCGAGATATTAAAACATTGATACCTTAAAACTAAATTACAGAAACTCAATAATGGAGTCTACTAGCAATAATCTTTGAAATCACAAATCAAGTTGTAAGCTGAACGCTTTCACGAGCGCTGTAGGCGGTTCACTAGTCGCTTCCAGCTATTGTTGATGACATACGGTCGTTTAGATCAACGCACCCAACATTACATCCGTACCTTATGAGGAGTCGCAAGTGCTAATTTGAAGACTTTAGTCAGTGTGAAATATTACAATCAGTAAATAAGAATTGATTTTAATTGCGTGTTGTTACAATATAAGTCAAAATATAACTTTACAAGTCAGGATAAGAATATTAATAAGTAATATTAAGATAGGTGTTTGGTGACCAATAAATGTTCATAATGTGGAGGAAGACGAGTTCAAGGACAACTGAAATTTAAGTCACAACTGCATTGTCACTGTACAAGCTGAATTATACTTATGTAATTCTGTATGCACATGTAGGGACTACAAGAAATTGTTCCACTTAGATATCTCTTTTTAAAGAAATGATAATTTTACAATCAAATGATAATTATTATAAGGCGAATAAAGTTCGAGAAAAACTTATTTTTGAAATATTTAAAATACGTTGCAGTATTATTTATATGACATTAGTTTGAGCGTCTTTAAAAAAACGAGCGAACAAAGACATTAGATGTGAAGCTCACCATTTCTAATAACCGTAAGTATTCGGTATTACAAACAGTTTCGAACTGTCAAAATAACTAAAATATATGCCGTTTTATTAACACCGGACACAACAATTGCTGGGCAAAGTGTGGGATTCCTTACTTCACTAGTTTATTGGCCGGGAGAAGTGCGTGGGCTTTGACGTAGACTCTCGGTGGTCCAGTATTTCCATACTAATTATTGTCGAACTTGTATTGGTACTTGATCGGGTAGGGATTACTGTCACGTAACTTTAGTAGTAGCTGTTATTGATTGAGGCGGACGGATTCATTCATATACTTAACATTTTCAAATTATGAGACGACTTTTGTGTACTTTTACTATTCAATGTACTTGTACCTTGCATTTTGTTTTTATGTTTCGCTGAAAGTGATAAGTATTTAATATTCAACGAAGTTTTTTTTTATTTTTTCGGCAATAGTTTTGAAATTAATTGTTTTGATTTTGTCCAAACATCAGAAAGCAAATTGATGATATGGTTCTTTGTAAGAATAACTCTATTTTTAAGTCGAATACTTTTTAAATCTTGGAGGAGGTCTTTAATTAATCTGGGAGGGGTCCGGATGGCGTAAGAAAGCGGTGCCCGGATCTCTCCCGTCTCAGGCGCAGAGTGGCACACCGTTTGGTTTTAGTTGGTTCGATTTCGACATACCGCCCCGCCGCAAACCCCGGTGGGGGTTTCCACACGTAAAAAAAAATAAAAAATAAAAAAGGTCTTTAATTAATATGGTTACAATTTATATGTTATACATTACTTTCTACAATAAATAAAGCACACACAAAGTAAAATCTTGATGGTAGGTAATAATGAAACTCCTTTCACAAATAATTGCAATTCGCGGTTGGTATTTCCCGAACACATACATGTTAAATGGAGAATCAAATTTAGCAAATTCAACATCATGAAAAATCATTGTGGGAAAATAACAGTTAATCAAATCATTAAAATACAAAATAAAATCATCAGCTCCCAATATTAATAGTTCAATCAATTGTTCACAAGTAGATCACTTTAATTATTCCAATTATTACGGTGAGCGATACCAATTATTATCGGTTTCAACTGGTCTAACCTTGGCTAGTCATTAGGCCTGCCAATAGATTATTGATTGGTGCTGATTGTTCCTACGTATGTATGTACGTAGTTGGGGCCATTTGTATGAATCTCTGCCGGTTTTAATAGACAATCTGGACTAATTGTACAGAGTAATGATACGTGTTAATTTATGTGCCACATTTTGTTTAACTTCATGCCTGTAGCGGTAATTAATTGAATAAGTTGATATGTTACACGTGAGAATAATATTAGTAAATCAATGTAAAAAGAAAAGGAAAACTAATCAGCTTATATTTTAGAGTACCTTTTTAGAAATAGTTAGTTCTAAGGGAAGAAATACATCATGGCAAACTGATTCCCGTGACAATAGTAGGATACTACTCGTTATATACTAAACTTCTATTATGTATCATATATATACTACACAGGATACAGGGTAAATGCAGATCAAAGCAGGAAAGCAATATTGTGACAGATAGACGTGTGCTGCCAATTTAGGGGTAGCCACCGGTAGTGAATTGATGGAATGGATTGCAATGCTCAAGAAATCCGCCACCGAAAAAAGAAACCTACTTTTGTAGAGACATGCCTCTTCTTGGGATGCTCTTATTTGTAGTATGTAGCTAGATAGCTAGGAGCTTCCATGATGCGTCTTAACCCAGTCGCGTGTTTCACTTCAAATAGTTTTTGTCCTGGGCTTCAAAGATCACTTAAAAAAGTTGCTGACTCCGCGGTTACACAGTCAAAATATTGAGAAACTTCCTTCTTTTAGATTTATTTGTAACTATCGCACAATCATGTACCGGCGAAATCTTACACACTCGCGCCGATACAGATGGTGCGGAGAACGCAGCCAATAAAGGCCAGTGATTGGACGAGACATATGAGTGCGATAAGTGCACTCTGACATTGGTTCAAGCTACGACTCCGAAAGTGAAAAACTCAAACGCCGCTAATTCATTCGATTTGCGGTGGATAGGTATTAGTTAGATAAGGAATGGAATAAGATACAATTAAATTACCTATGTGAATTTAATGGTTACGAAATAAAAATAAAGTTCAAAAAAGTATTAAATAATATAATATTGCGCACTTTTTATATAGATGTGTTTTTACAGTGGGAGAGCCACGCTTCGGCACGAATAGGCGGGCTTGACCGGAGTGGTACCACGGCCTCATAGAAAACCGATGCGAAACAGCGCTTGTACTGTATTTCACCGAGTTAGTGAGGATACTGGAGGCCTATATAGTATTTCATCGTGTGAGTGAGGATAAAGGAAGCCTATACCCTAACTCTCACCTTGGAAAGGAAAAAAATATTGGTTGGCGAGGTCCCCCATCTCTTCCTTCCCCAAAGGGTGGTAACGCACTTTTGACGGCTCTGGTGTTGCGGGTATCCATGGGCGGCGGTAACCGCTTTCCTTCAGGCGGTACGTTTGCTTAATTGCCCCCATAAAACAAAAGATTTCAAAGTTCTTTTTAACTTATAACAGTTCCCTTTCCAAAGAATATGCAATAAGACGTAGGATTGAGCACTACTTTAACTAAATATTGTCTAGTTTTGAGTATCATCACTATATACATTCATACTAATTATATATACTCGAAAGTAACGCTGTTTTATTAAGGAAGGACATAGGCTACTCTTTACTGGGATAACCAACATACAGACGGGCTGGGCCGCTTCCAAAAGTATGTTGAAAGTATATATCTTAAATACAGGTAGGTATAGCTTCATTTTAAATACTTTAGTATGTTAGCACAAATGTCCTAAGACCATTAATATCCCAGCATCTCCTCAAATTTCACGCTAATTATCTTTTACACGCTAAACTGTGAAAGAAACTCGTTGCCTGTGAAAGTTACACTACTCTGTGCAATTAGTGTTCGCTTACAAATTGTCCATACGTTCGTCATTCAGGCAAGTGCTTCAAATTGCGGATAATTGATCGCCAATGAGCCCACTAACTCACATGACAGTGACAAATAATGAGCAATGTCATCTGTGACAATTGACTTTTCTTTTTTCTGTTTTATGAAAATTCAAATATAGTATGGAAAGTGCTAATGAGTTTGGTGTGAGTAGATATTTGCTACCTAGTCCCGCTTCTCATGGAAGTCTTTAACATTCTCGGATTTTCTCTACTGTAATATGCATGTATTATATATATATATATAAAGGTTCCTCTTGAATCAATATATCTATTCGTGAAAACTACTTTAAAATCCGTTCAGTAGTTTAAAGGAACTAAGCGAAAATATAGCGGAGGCGGCTTCATTTTATACTGTATAAAGATAAAATATAATGGACTTTGTATACATCATCCTCAAAAGCCTTTAAAGCCACTGCTAAACACAGGTCTATCCTTACGAAGGAAGTTGTAGCATACTGAATTTAAATTATTATGAGTCAAAAGCAGCTAGTACACAATGAATACTTATACATATTAAGACTTAAGATGATTACATATTAAGTTCATGAGATTTAAAATTTGTACTATCGTTTCTTTTGTACGTTTTACATTTAAAATTTTACCTCGGGAGAGCAACGCTTCGGCATTAATGGGCTGTCTCGAACGGATTGATACCGCGGCCTTTTAGAAAACTGGTGTGAAACAGCGCTGGCCTTGTGATTCACCGAGTGAGTGAGGATACCGGAGGCCAATACCCCAATCTCTCCTCCCATCCCCCTCCCCACAAAGGCCGGCAACGCACTTGTGACGCCTCTGGTGTTGCGGGTGTCCATGGGTGGCGATAATCACTTACCATCAGGCAATATGTTTGCTCGTTTGCCAACTATTACTGAATTTTAACAAATACATCATTATTTCTTTCTTTCTATATCTGCGTGAAATCCTGATAAATCAGACTGCCCTGAAAGGTGAGGACAATGGTTGGTTACAAACATCTATCAAAAGAAAATGCAATAATTATGTTCTTGTCATAAATGTAAGCGCTGGTAAGAAAATCATACAAAAGAATTGTAATTTATTTTCGTAACGGCTTCTTACGTTCAACTCTTCCGTGAATAAAAATGTAGTTCGTATTGTGATACCAAGTGAGAGCTGTCACTTTGTGTATACACTTGTTACTGGATAATGACGTATTAGGTCACGTTAGTGTTTTCATATACATGCGTTTCAAAATATTAATAATAATTTCTTTGTTTATTTATTCTTATCACAACACAAAACAGGACACCATTACATCAATTGTAATGTGACTGCTGTCTATCTGTGAGTCTGTAGCGCAGATCACCAGACTCTCATCCCGCTGACTCGTAACTTAACTGTTTAAAAAAGTTGCACTATAGTTTATTGGATAAGACACAGAACTGTGGCTAAGATAAAGCTAAAGAAAACAATGCAAAAACAAACCAAGAGAAATAAATAAAACAATATACCGTGTCCTCAAAGTGTGTTTTTAATTAGAGTAAGATTATGATATATGTGTGTATGTGTAATTTGGTTAAATTAGTAAATTTGTTCATTTTGAAATTCATAAATAGTACTAGATGTCAGTGGTAGGATGGAAAAAGGGTAAGAAGGAGCTTACTTTAAGAATAAGTATTTGTGATCTCTCAATCGGGAGATATTGTTTTGCAACTTCATCCCATGAAGTAATGCAATACGTTATAAGTGACTGGCAAAGTGATAGACAGACGGTATTGATCATGTGGCGACTTCCACATACAGCGCAATTACATAAAATAAATAACAGCGCCATCTACCGAAGAAACATCGAACTACGGAGCAACGAAGAAAACTAAGAAACTACCAATCCTAAATCGTGCAATAGAAGTTTTCGCGCCGATTAACATATATACAACTTCCCAGCATCAATCGTTGGGCAGTGGCCCGCCAGGCATGATCACCTCGCCTGGTCGGAGGATCCTCCCTATGTGTTGGAGGAACATGTGGCCCGTTCCTCCACAATCACTTTCCTATCAGCCACATGTCTTAGGTTTTTAAAGATAAATAAAGACTTACGTACTCTGTTTAATAATTGCTGAATGTGCTCTCTAAAACTCAAATTTCTATCAATAATCACCTAAATATATTACACTATCCACAACCTGCAAACTGGGACAGGAACATAAGTTAGTTGCCGATTTTAAGTCATTTACATCATCAGTATTTATTTTTCTTTTTTTTAAAAGACAACTCCCGCATTAGGAATATACATTCCTGTGTCACGGGTACTTTACAAACATACATGAAACGGACACAAAGTACACCCAGACTTAGAACAACAATTTATGGATCACACAAAGTGTTGTCCCATGTAGGATTTGAACCTACAACACTTGGCGCAATAGGAAGCGGTGTGGCGACCACTGAAACCAATAGGCCAACCGTGTAGTCAAATAGTTATACTATATAATATTAAACATTAACATAGTACGATAAGTTTAGTATAATAGTTTTGTATAATTTATATAGTATATAACGGTTTAGGAGGCCGTATAAGTTCAAGTGTTTACGTTGTCTTGATTTCAGCAATATTTCAGGTAATATTTACTGAAGAAATTACCATCAAATAATCGCCAAATCACCAGTGAATATAATTTGATGTCTCTTTACTGTATATAAATTTCCATCAAACAAATTATGACATGATTTGGTTGACGTCTAGACGAGTTTATCTGACTTATGATAAATATTAAGAATTTGTTGTGTGAATAACTAGAAATGTGTATCTGTCTCAGGACTTTGATGAATACTCATAACACATACAATATTTTTTTTTAAATAGCCTAAATATTTGGGTTATATTAAAAAGGTAACTCATATATTTTTATAATCATAAACGAAGCCAAATCGATGAAACCTTTTCTAATAACCACTTTTTCTAGGACAATCTAATAACTTAAGTAAAATACTGGAAAATTATAACGAGAGATGTGCAAAACATAAAATAAGAAATGTAATTTCGCACCGAAATATGAAGCTATAAAGACGCATAATCGTTCTATAACGTCCGGCATTCAATACAAAACCTTAAGTAATGAAACTGGGGCTTATGTTTATTATATTATTTTACGCCGTACAAATTACTAATGTTATGAAAAAATACCCGTTTTTTGGACGCCCCATCAATTTAGATTAGTGAGGTAATAGCTCTGTGTAGTCACTTAGCCTGGTAGCCAACCACCCTCGGACCAAGAAAATCTATGTAAAAGTTAAGCTATAAGAAAATTTCAAGCCTATTATGAGTTGGCGTGGCCAACGACTTTGAAGGATGCTATAATCTTGATACTTGCGTGCTAAATAGTCCCCAGCACGTATTCTAAACCACTGATATTTAAATCTACAACGTTGAATATTGAATGTTCCTCAAAAAGTGGATTACAACATCATGTAAAGCATAATTTTAATGGTTTTAATTGCTGTTCCAAATTGATTAGCTTTCTGAAATTATAATAATGACTGCAGTGATTTCTCCATCTCCTTGATTTATCTTTCGTTTTATCATCGTGCAATAGTAATAATTATCAATTAAAAAAAGTTAACTGTGTACTTAAAATAATATTAGTTCCGACTGCGGTTTTCTACTTCAGTAAAATAGAAGTCACTGACAGTTATTTAATATATATGTGTTAAAATACATATTGTATTGTTTTAAACAACATTTGGTTTCGCGTTGTGAATAAAAGATGTACGTCTCTAAAATGACATCACACATTGCATAGAAAACTGTTTACTTTACAACTGAAAAAAGTATCAAATCTGTTTTTTTAGTATACTAATATGCACAGCGAAGTTAATACAGTATGAGGTTAATTTTTGTATGGTGGGTTCATCGATAGCCTTGGTTAATAAATTAGTAGCCCCACCGCGCCCTCATTACTTAACCTGCATTATAACTTAGACGATTTCTCATTACTTCTAATGTGAACCACTTATGAATTAGAAACAATCATATATTCATAGTGCTTGTAACTTTATTACGTAAATATCCACAATAATATATTTACATTATTTGGTGACAGCCAATGTCAAAAATTGTTATTTATTTTCGTACAATATGATGTCAATTAACTAAATATCATCAGATCTTGTGACAATTAATAATAACAATGTCCTCACACTGCCTCGGTGGCGCAGTTGTAGCGTATACGACTGCTAAGCTCGATATCTCGTATTGCATTCCCAAAAGTTTGTATGATCTGCAATTATTTGATAAATTAAATAAAAAATATTTATTATCTGACCTCCGAAAGTCTGAATAGCTGTGTATTTACAAAATAAAGTATGTATGTACTTATATCAGTTGTCTAGTAACTATAATGCAAGCTATGTCTTGTTTCAGACCAGAGAGCGTTGTGTATTTGATGTTCGAAAATATTATATATACTATCATGTTATCATTATGCGTATACATACATCTCACATGGTCGTCTGATTCCAAAATAGGTAAAGCCTGTTCTGTGGTAGTCAGACTGTTGATAAACGTACCTACATATTTGTAAATACATATTATCCCAGACATAAAACGAATGATCGTGTTCATCACACAAAGAGATTTGGCCTGGGTGGAAATCAATATTACGATATCTGGCTTAGCAGTCAGGATCACTATAACTAGACCATCAGATCCGTAGTATTCGATACATATGTGTTTATTAATCAACATTTTAAATACTCTCTTTAGGCACAATTTGTATGAAGTGTCAGTTAATATGATTATGTGACATTGGTACAAAGTCTTTAAAAAGTTAAATTGAAGGGTAAAAAGGTTAGTTCTTGTTATATCGTACTAATAAACTTAAAAAAATAAGAAAACCAACAGATTGTACTGTCATAAGGACGAATTTCATGGAGGATTTTAATCTTTCCATTGGCCTTCTTATGCTCGTAACGTGATTTTTGTGTCTTTCAAGGTTTGTAGAATGTTAGCCACTAGCTGCGCTCTCGGGTGTTGCTCACGGATTTTGTTACTTTTGAGTGGGATATTGTTCACTATTTCATTGGCGTTAAGGATGGTCTAGTATTTTTTTTTCTAAAATCAACCATCTTAAATGTCTGAAAATATTTATTTATTTATTTTATTTATCTATGTCCTTAAGTTAAGTTAAGTCCCTTTAAAATTGGTTCAGCCGTTCTAGAGATTAGCCGGAACAAATAGACAGACAAAAATAATTATTTATTTTTTATGTAAGTGTCGTAGGTGCATGTTTTTACTTTCACGTGCACTCAGAGCAAAGTTGTTTATTTGAAATTACAAACAGACACTTCAATTTTACTTTCTTATGGATTGCATATATATTTGGTTTTTTGGCCAGATTAATTTCTCCATAAATATTATCATTGAAAATAATAAATATTTGCAGTACAATAATAAGACTCTTTAAAGCCGTTACCCAGCTACATGATAAAAGAAGTAAAAAATAGAAAGTTTCAATAATTTTACCTCTATAATGAATATCGTAACAAAAACACAATAAACAACTTTTTACCATATTTTAATATCAACTCAATTTTCTATACAACCAAACTTAAACAACAAAAAACTTTTGCTTAGTGTTGTAAAAAGTAATATTTGCCGCTTAGTCGATAAGAAAAATGGTTTGCGTGATCCTCTATCATTATACTATTGTCATAAGGGCTAATAGTTCCACAAGAATCATACAATATGATAATAAAATGGACCTTTAAGTCTTTAAATTGTCATTATGTCTTGGGTACCTCGATATCATGACTTCGAGCTAATCAATGTCATATTAAGAATTATTTCCTAAGTCGTTTGTGAATATGTAATCAGAGGCATTATGTCCATTTTGTAATTGTTAGGTACCTATTTATGGTAATTGTTAGGTACTTATTTATTGCATTTTTTTTTCTTGTTCGCTCGTTATATGATTGTTTGCAAGATTTATGTATATAATAGGTAGAGTAATTGAAAACCTTTACGTTGTTTGTTGATGTAACTTTTTTATTTATATAGATTGTTTAATGTACTTTTGCATAATCAGGTTTTATGAACGTGGTGAAAGTAAATTGCGACTTGTACTAGTTTGTTATACTTGTTATGGTTTTTTAACTAATATAATTTAGAATTGACCAGCTGAACCCCATGGTGTTACTCGCGGTAAGGCAATAACCGCGGATCTAGAAATCTAGGTCCAGCCGGAACAAACAGACAGATAGACAAAAATTGAAATAAATTATATTTTGATAAATGTACCGTGTATACATATGCATTTTGGTAACAAGCGGTTATTTTAATATTACAAACAGACAGTCCAATTTTATTTATTTCTATAGGTTTTAATATTAATAGTACTCGTGCCAATAGGAGTAATAATATTTTATTGGCGTCAACGGCTTTTTGTTTACATTTACGCAACACGTTGGTCTCATTACCCTTAAGACGTATCAAACAATGACTTTTAAAATTGAAATTAACTTCTGCGTTAATTACAACAAGACTGTTTATAACCCTGTCGGTCGCAATAACTTTTTCGATTAACGCCAATAAAATCAAAAGTAGCTTTAGAATGAACAAATGCTTCGCTTTCAACAATCATCTGTATCAAAAACTGTTTCAATGGAATATAACTTATATTTTTTGTTATTTAGCATTTAATTTCAGTTTTTTTATTTAATATTTCATTTTAATTAAGTTGGTTTAGTAATAACTATATATCCAGCCTGGCTTCTCACGTAAGTCTTTGTTCTCGGATTTAGTTTATTATAATATGTATGTATTACACATATAAACCTTCTTCTTCAATCACTATCTAATATATCTATTACTGGATCAATCTTTAATCCATCTATAGCTGGAAACTGCATCAAAATCCGTTGAGTACTTTAAGAGAAAAAGATGCAAATCAAGGCCCTGTTTCATCGGTTATAGTTACATTTCGGATAGCTTATTCGTCCGATAATTTGACGTATTTTCCATATAAATTGTGTCAAGCTATCTGTAAGATAGATTTCGATTTTAAAAATAGAATGTGTCCATGTTTTGTTACGACACGAACCATAATTACGTAGATACGTACCTATAAACATTTTCCAATTTCACGTCGTATTAGCAGAAAGTGTCACTAAAATGTTAAGATAAAATAAATACATTGAAAACTGTCGCTACCACTTTTTCAATCAAAGCTTTGTATATGGACACAACATTTACTGTTTCAGAAGTATAAAAAAATAAAAAAAATACTCTCTTGTCTTTATATATGAATATCAACATCATCATCAGCCTATCGCAGTCCACTGCTGGACATAGGGCTCTCCAATTGCACACCACTTAGTTCGATCCATGGCTTCGCGCATGTGTGGATATATCAATGGCTTATTATATGGATAATATAAAATGGAACACATAATGTAGTAATTTATTGAAAACGGCATTGGTGAAATTATTTACATCTGTCTCAATGTCTTCATTTAACCGAAAAAAAGTATGCCTATCGTACATATGTATTCATACACTATTACGCATTTAAGCGTTCCACCTACTGCCAAAGTTCTCGTACAATAGTTCGATCATTACAAACTCGTATCAAATGAAGGAAGAGCCCATTCGGTATTTTTTATTGTTTATTACAGTCAACTTTTAATTCCACCAAGTTTTGGATGCGTGATATGCTGTCGTTAGTTTTTCAACTTTTTTTATAGTAGGGGCTTAGGTTCGTGTCTCCCACTTAATGTACCCTATTAGACATGCTGCGGACATAGATCGTGTGACACGGCCTTTACAGTTAATCAGT
The DNA here is from genome assembly GCA_003709505.1 of Hyphantria cunea. Taxonomy (NCBI): domain Eukaryota; kingdom Metazoa; phylum Arthropoda; class Insecta; order Lepidoptera; family Erebidae; genus Hyphantria; species Hyphantria cunea. The sequence goes on along the minus strand of PKRV01002075.1, from coordinate 356,812 downwards.
TTATATTACGCAAAGTAAATAAAGGGGTTACTTTTATTTATGGATGAAATCGTTGAAGGTGGCTCTAGGCTGAAATAAAGGAAACTCTCGGGGTATAGTTGTAAGAATTAAATCATTTAATTAAAATACGACTATGTATAAAGATTACGTGCGTGTTGAAGGTATCTATTTAATGCAGTGAGCCTTTAATCTGTGCGAATAAATGAAATTGGGGTATTTGTTTGATATATTTTTATATAAAAGTAACTGCTTTTTACTAAATGCATATGAATTTATTCACGGTTAATACCAAACTAACATTTTCTTTAATTTTGTCAGTCTATTTGTTCCGGCTAATATCTGCAAAAGCTGGACCGATTTGGACAGGACTTCCCTGGTAGATAGCTGATACAATAAGATGTAACTTAGGCTACTGTTTTTAGACTAGATTTGCCCCGCGGCGTTACACGCGAGTTCAAAGGTACAACAATTTTCGCGGTTAACACTGCGATACTCAGCCTGTTAATAATTATAAAAAAACAGCGTTAATGACGTTAACTGCCTCGGTGGCTCAGTGGTAGCGTATGCGACTGCTGCGCATGAGGTCTCGGGTTCGATTCCTGAGTCGGACCAAATAAATAAATAAATAAATATTCCGGACATCTAACACACAACGCCATCTAGTCCCAAACTAAGCATAGCTTGTATTATGGGTACTCGACAACTGATATAAATACGTATGTACTTTTTTTTTGTAAATACATACATATCATACATAGAAAACACCCAAACTCCGAAACAAATATTTACAGATCATACAAACATTTGATTCGACCCGGGAATCGAACCCGAGACCACAGCAGTCGCATACGCTACCGCTGAGCCACCGAGGCAGTCAAATATCAAATGTTTGTATGATCTGCAAATATTTTTTTCGGAGTTTGGGTGTTTTGGGTGTTACAAGAAAAATATATATGTATTTATATCAGTTGTCTAGTACCCATAGTAGAGCTCTGCTTAGTTTGCGACTAGATGGCGTTGTGTGTTAAAATGACCGAAAATATTAATTATTATCATTATTATCAATGATAAACTTAAATATATAACTAATAATAATAAGCTTATCTCAAGGGTCTCAAACACAAGAACAATATGTAAATACAATTATATGCACAATTTTCAGCTATAATATGCTTGTAGATTTAACTCTAAGTTAACACAATCTTCTAACTCACTCGATGAAAGACAATGCTGAAGATAGTATACCATATTCCGCGTTTTCTCGGATGTTTTTATTGATAATTAGCTAATGAAATTGCTTGAATTAAATACTAGCAGTAACAGTAAAAGTTTTTTTTATTTCAAAATATTTCTCACATCTAGAAAACAATAACAGAACTTCATTAGATTCGTCTTAAATTATAAGTCGTTGAACTTTTCTTTTCAATCCTTATAACAATCGATGCCCCAGAAAATTAATAGAATATACTAAAGAAAATTGTGCTTTGAATGAGTTTTAGTTTTTCGATAATAAATCATTTTTACGATACTTAATCTGTCTATCTGGGTCTTTTATTTAAAAAACAATAAAACGAAGGCAATATTAAGCGACCCGATGGTATTACTAATAAATGAGCACTAAATGCTCGGCCTTGATGGAAAAATAAAAACTGACTTTCCGTTTACTTTTAAAATGTATTTGATAGGTACTAAGGGATATGACTTGAATAAATTTTTGCTGCAATATTACTTACAGGTCGATGGACAAAGTCGCTATTGGTGGTATTTCATAAAAAAAATTCTTTTCTTTTTTCTTTTTATTTTAATCCAATGTTCTTAAGGTATACTAAATTGTAATTTAGTAGTAACAATTTGTCTTAAATTTAAGACATTCTCGGAAATTTACACTAAAATTATGAAAGCATAGTCTTGTTATTAGATGATTAGCGCTTTTGGTAATTTAGCGGAAGTGTTAAGCTCCCAGTAGGCAGTACAATTTAAAAAGAAAATAAATGGTACTAAACATATTTTAAGAGATAAAAGTATATATTCCAAATAGGGAAACCGTGAAAAAGTTAATAAAATTGAGAGAAAAGTTAATAATTCGATTTAGAATTATCTTTTAAGAATCCTTCGCATTCTGCTTTGTACTTTGTGTACTCTACCCATTTAAACTTTTAGACAACCATAAGAGCTTACCTTGCTATTAAATATTATAAATTACCTTAAATATTAGTTACTTTAATCTATCACAGTAAAACATTCGTAATTGTGGATAAATAATTAAGGTACAAATAATTTAGATTACAAATAGACTAGGTCTTTTTCATTAGGGCATCGCCAATATCTGACGAAAATAAAAAATAGATATGTTTTAAAAAAACAAGTTATTTATGATTAAAATTTGATTTGTTTTAAGCCACAGCCAAGTAAATGTATATCTAACAACTCAATTTTCTTCGCATTTATTCCAGGCCTTGTTTAACTGAACAAACACACGGAAATTTATACTAAGCAACTTCAGTGACTCGCAATTTCATTGTGTACTGAAGAATTATGACGTATGAGAAATCGGCATTTGCGAATCGTTTAACTGATACTAAGGAAATTGCGAACAATTTTGCGTAATAGCCTTTCATGGTAATGTAACGATTGACTAAGTGTATAGATTTTGTCTAAATTATAAGGTAAAGATGGCTATTGAAGAACCGTGTATTACAATTGGTTCTGGAAAAAAATATTCTATATTTACAATACTTATTGAAATGCCACTTTTATACTACAAAAAAACAAAGAAATTCTTTTACAACTTTTATCTAAATGTAGATATTCGGCATATGTATAAGTGACGTATAATCAAATAAAATTTAAAAAAGCGACTAAACTAATAACTGAAGAAGTAATAAAATTAAAGTGAAGCTTTTACGTATATATTGAAGAAAAATTGTTCACATATTATACTTAGATGTTAAGAGAAATGCTATATGTGTGGAGGAACGGGTGTCATGTCCCTCCAACACAAAGGGAGGATCCTCCAACCAGGCGAGGTGATCATGCCTGGCGGGCCACTGCCCAACAGTTGATGTTGGGAAGTTGTATATATGTTAATCGGTGCGAAAACTTCTATTACGCGATTTAGGATTGGTAGTTTCTTAGTTTTTCTTCGTTGCTCTATAGTTCGATGGCTCTTCGGTAGATAGCGCTGTCATATATTTTTATGTTGACGCTGTATGTGGAAGTCGCCACAATATGGTCTATGTTTTAAAGAAACACAAACAACTACATAGCAATGTGTATATAGCTCAAAGAATAGCAAAATTCTTCCAATTTTCACAATAATCTTGCATAAAAACACATAGATGTTTGTAATGAATATTGAGAATACTCTTTTCACTACTAAAATAAATAAATAAAATAAATATTTCGGACATCTTACACACAACGCCATCTAGTCCCAAACTAAGCAGAGCTTGTATTGTGGGTACTAAGCAACTGATATAAATACATATATACTTTTTTGTAAGTACACAATTATTATACATAGAAATAAATTTGAAAAATTGGTATTAAATGGATAAAACTTTGGGGTAAACGAGTTCTTGAGGCGGAGACCGCGTCTCGGCAATCGTAGTGTAGGACGTCCACCGGCCAGGTGGCAAGCTGTTGCAGCTGGCAGATGCTAGATGCGAGAAGCCGAGGATCGAACTAAGTGGCGTGCAATTGGAGAGGCCTAAGTCTAGCAGTAGACTGCGATAGGCTGATGATGATGATGATGATGATTAAATAGAAATTTACGAAAACCACTTACATTATTCGCAGTACAACAATAAAACATTAACAAGGTACAAGTTAAATTCTAAGTACAAAACTCATTCGTGTTGAATTATCATTTGAATGCAAGATCAATTTGCATTTAGTTAGTCGTTCTGTCGACGACTAGTTGATGTAGATGCGGTTTATGGCTACCAAGTTTGTTAGCTGCGAACTGCGATTGAATGGGCCGTTTGAAAATTATTGTTAAAATGGTTGGTTATTTGAGCTTTTAACTTTACGGTTATGTTTGCAGCCTTCAAGGTTCATTGCCTTTAATTCATTTATACACAATTATCTTGCAATAGTTTTTATGCTCTTACAGTAAAAACAATGAATTGTAAAAGTATTTGAAGCTGCTGAATATTTTACAACTAGGTCTATATACTCCGACATGTGTTTAATATTACTATAAACACTACTTGTCGGCTTTGTTTCTTGTGCTTAATAGCTTTATCTCAAAAGTAAATTATGTACTGTCAAAATATAATTTGTAATTATAACCTCAATAAAGTTTAGTTAAGCTCTGTAATATAAATATTATGTAATGGTATTTTTCGATTTTATGGCGTTTTACTTATGTATGAAGTTATATTAAATGTTAATGGACTATTAAGAGTATAATAAATTTTTATAATGCTATTTGACTTACGTACATATACGTATTATTAAAAGATAATATTTATACTTAAATACTGCAACAAATATTACTTTACTTTAGGCTAAATGGTAGCCTACTCTATTTGATAGTCTATTCTTAGTTTTGAGTGTAGAGACCCACATTGGACGTTACCTCAATGGAGTTTTTGATGTAGTGATGATTTACATTCAAAGTAAATTCTACGGTGATGTTACAACAAATAGCTTAGTCATCTACAAAGGGTTTTTTTCTGTTATCTGTCTACATAACTAAAAATTATCTTTGAGTTACCTCGTAATCTTGATTAAAGAATTCGCCTCTTTTTGACAGACGACTAAGATCTCAAGAAAACAAAGTTTGGACAGGGACCATTTGATCAAATTTACAATAAGGAATTATTTGGAAATTCAAATGGCAAAATATCCAGCTACCGATCGTATGGAGGGCGAGAAAGTCCGTAACATAAGCCCAACGATTCGTAACATTATTTTTACTATAACTATCAATTTATGTATTCTAATGCAACAAATTTAATCTAGGATCCTATTCGTGTAATAAAAATTTGTAGCAAATCGCATGTCGGTACGAAACGACATTTTCACCAGCACATATACAGTTTCAATTTGATTTCCAGCAAATGTCGACATTTCATTTTTAAGTAGCAATCATGATATGTGATTGCAATTTTACATATTTGTCGATCATAGACTAGAAACGTATTTTGATACCTTATTAAAGGTAGTTTAAGAACATTAAAAAATGTTATTTATGTCTTTACAGTTATTTTTCAATTATAAAATTAGCAAAAGCGGTAGTGCTGTAGTTTTTAAGATAATGTAGGTGGTTTAGCTATAGAAATTATATGCGAAAAACTCACTGGGTATTTAGTTTTTTGATGGAGAGTGAGGAAATGAAACCAATACCAACCAAATCTTAATACCAATTAAATCATTTTTTTTTAATCCTATAAAAAATATACGATCGGAACTATTACTATCTAACTATAGAATTACTGAAACAATAAAAATGGAGAAGAATAAAATTTGCTCACTCCCTATCAAGAAACTAAATACCTAGTGAATTTTTCGCACATAATTTCTAAAGTTAAGCCTCCTACATTATCGTTCAAACCACAGGTCTGCCGTTTTCTTAAACTTTTTTGGTTTACCTTTATTTTTTATAATTATATACTTTTAGTTTCATTTAATTTCATAGAGTATGTTTCTTGCCCAAGGGTCTGCAGACTTTATATTTTATTATCATATCAATGAGCAAACTTATAAATATAATCAGTTCTAAGTTAGATGAGTAGGACGAAGACTGTTTTAAAACGTATTGTTTACAATAGACATTAAAAAAATTCATTGTATTTTCGAATTCTACACTGATCAAAAACATTTGCTGATTATGTTACTGTTACAAAAAATATAATTTTACATATTAAATACTAAGACTGCACTAGCCATTTCTATATATGTTCCATTAATCTAATAAATATATTATGACGTATGATATGGCTGCTATTTGCAGCACAGAATCATATAAAACGGATATTAGGCAGCACAATTTTAAACGTGTAGCATTTTCATTTAAAATCTTTACACTGTTAGTAAAGTTAAACTGGTCGAATAATAATGAAATATCGATTAGTTAAAATAAAAAAAGATTTGAACTTTCACAAGCTTTATCTAATAAATAGCACCACATTCACTTTAAAAATGCTATCCATAAAAAAATCATATCTGTAGTGTGTTAATCGAGAGCTAAGACGAATTTGTTTACTTGTTTGGTATAACGCGCCAATTTCAGGAATTCCTAATCTAAGTTGATATTTTTCAGTATTGGATAGCCTATTTATCGAAAACGGCGTTACTTACCCACACGTAACATAAGAATATGTCGCGAAAACAAGAAAAATGTATTCTTTTTGAGGGACACGGACAACGTTATGAAAGTCACTAACAATATAACCTACAGCACTTCAACAACCAGTGCTGTACATAGGCCTATCTTTAGAAAGGAGGTTTACTATATAGAGGCCTACTATATCAATTGAGCTAGACGGATTGTAAAGGGTTCGAAGCAAACGTTCCTTCTCCTTGTAGCGCTGTTGCCCTGTGCAGTTTGCTCGCTTACAGCGCTATTGCCCTGTGCAGTTTGCTCGCTTACAGCGCTATTGCCCTGTGCAGTTTGCTCGCTTAGTCGTCTCTTACTACACGGACTAGTTAACAGGCGTGGTGACACTTTATGTTCCAGATCTGTCATTACATGAATACTCATGGTAAATCAAATCTAATAAAATAAATTAAATAAAATTCTTGTGTCGTGGTATTTGTTACCAAACTCCTGCGAAATACAGAAACATAATATATATTAGATTTTAAGATATTATTGTACGATACATTGTTTGTGTTTCTCAAATTAAAATAAATAAAAAATGAAATAGCTGGAACGATTTTTATGAAATTTTGTGTGCATATCAGGTAGGTCTGACAATCGGCCATCTAATTTTCATATCCCCTACCTTAATATTGCTTTTTTGGCATTTTGTTTAAATGGCAGTACTACGTTTGCTAGGCCAGCTAGTGTTTTTTATAAAAATGGTAATGCGTTTCAATCAATGATAGTTATGCTACGCCATAGCTCACCTTTGTTTGGTTCTTGTTTGGGATGGCAATAAATCGTCGATTGGTGCAAGGGACTGGTGCAATAGCCAGTTTTTCAATGAAAAAGTTCTTATCTTTGAGACCACAATAGACATTACTATGTAATAAATGTACTATTTGTACTATTTCTCTAGAGATCGTCAGCTCCTTTTTATCCACTGAATGAGTCAGAAATAATTTGAAAGTTTAATTTATACTTAGTAGTATTTGTATTTTTTTTTTAATTCAATCGATATTTTGGGAACTGAAATTTTTTGAACGTTTATTTTAAAAATGACATTAGTTTTAAGTTTCAGGGGAATATTAGGTATTCCCTAATCATAATGTTCTGTATATAATAGTAATGTTAAAGTAATGTTCTGGGAAAACGTTCAACTTTAAAATTTAAATTTAAGGTACTGTAATTTCGTTCCTTTATTGTAAAAAATAATCAAAATATTTAATAAAGATTTGTGTAGAATATTTATAAATCAATTTGAAGAATGACCACCCCGGGTTTATACAGTAGCGAAGCCTGTAAAATACAGTGTATATCTAAGCGCATACGTCGTCGGCACATCGACGTAGACCTCTGAAATTGCCTCACCGATTGGCTTCAAATATGAATGGTAAATTGGATGGCACCGTGGCCCCCACATATTCGCTTTATGTCTCTTCGTACTGAACAATGCTTAAGAATATTCCATGAATGCAAAATAAGCAGCTAACAACGAAAATGTATTGTATTTGTTCGCGATTTCTATGATTATGTCATGCCTCTTATTGAGTTATGTAAGTAGGATTTTTCATGGCGACTGTATTCAACAAAACTTATTCTGTACAATATAAATTTTAATGTTGCTTTTTATTTTGTCGCACGTTACACTGTTTGATTGAGATTGAAGAGATTGCTTTTGGCAATAAGACCACACTTTGTACCTACGCTACGCCTTTGTCTGACATTGTATGTACTGATTCTTCTAAATGTGTTTTTATCAATCATATTATCGAACACTATTATGAGAGCACATTTGACTTCAACGTGAGGCGTAATATTCAATGTCATTTGTTTATTCAGGATAAAATTATTGTTTTTTGTATTACACAACAACAAAAAAGCGGTTATTTTAATGTTAAAAACAGACACTCCAATTTTATTTATTTACCAAGATTTATGTTAAAATCAACTACTTTAAGCATAATTCGTCATTATTACTTCTATTTAGTGTATTTCTAGTCGCAAGTGAGCCCAAAAATAAAACCGTTAAAATACTTTTCAAGTGTGTCAAAGCCATATATCACATGTCTTTTTGTTTACCGCAAAAAACTTACACAACTACTCATAACAACTCCTTAGAAAGTATAGCCCGAATAAAACCATTATGAGGACAGTTATCAAACAATAATAATAATTACGCCAACAAAGTGACAAGAACGCCACACGCATATCTACAACAAGAGAGAAATGCGGCCGCTTGGCAAAACTGGCTAACTTTTAAAACGTTATATGGCCGGCAATAAAACGTTCGTTCCCGTACGAACACAATACTTGCAGAAATATTTTTGAATACGGAATTAGGTTTGCCAAAAGCGCGGGGAGCAGATAAGGCAGAAAAAAAACAAATTTGTAACGGGTAAAGTTTTTGGAGGCGGAATGTCTCCCTTGGGTGCTGAATCTTCGTCGGCGTGGCTCGTAAAACGCGGGACGTGGGCAAGCGGGCAAATTTGTCCTGAGAGCGACCTATGACGTTTTGATGGAACGCTCCCCGACTGATTTCCCACACCCTAGATTCATATTCATAACGATACCTCAACCAACAGTGACATATTTGACCCAAAATATAAATCTAGGACACCCTTTCAATACGTGACAAGTTGCAACAAATTGATTCTTTAATAAGTAATCTCCAAGTTGGTACTTCAAACAAAATAGCTCGTTAAAAATGTCATTAAAACTAAAACTCTATTTCGAAGTCGAATAAGAAGCTCCGAATGTCCTTTGCATGATGATCGCCTCTTCAAAAGAATGGCACCCGTGTCTAAGCTATCTTGTAGGAATTTTAAATTGGACGAATCGCTCAAATGTAAATGGTTTTCCTTTATACCCCATCCTCTCGGGCTGCCCACCCCCGTCTATTGCGCGCCTAGAGGCGACTGGCATACCAACACACACGCACACAGGTTTACGAAAGCCTACGTCGTATATCACCATTGGATTTAGATCTCCTTGTTTGCATACGTCATCCGCGGAGCCGTCTCATTTGCATAGCGGCGGGAGGAGCCTGACGGGTCTACTTATACCGGTATCGTTAAGCTGACACTACTACACACAAATCTCACACATGCTCACATCTCATCTCGACATACAACTAGGAGTAATGCGAGTGTGAATACGTAAATACGCGTCGGAATCGCGAGTTCAAAAACGCGAAACGCAATATGTCTTCATAGTAAAAGGTGTAGGGAATCTTTTAAGGGACTCTAACAAAAGGGCGGGTGACGCTATCAGGGAAGGAAATCTCATGTTTTAGATGTGTTCTCTAAATACGCTTGATATTATGTAAGCAAATAAATATTGTGTTATTTAAAAACACAAAATATCAAATTACATTTTCTATCAACATATGCATTTGTTTATAGTCAAATTGTAATACGTAGGGACAACTATAATGCTACGACAAGATGGATTAAAACACGTCATGAACACAATTAATAATTATTAGTCGATTTATTTTTCCTGCTTTAACTACACACAAAACTGTACAAGTTTAAAGTGAATGAAGCGTTTACGAAGAAACCTATCGTATTTTCTTGCCTTAACTAGTTCCAACCTTTGACTATCAGCGTCGGTACTGAATGGACAGAGTCGTAAACAGTTTAATGTGTGGGATCGGCTAATTAATTAGAGACCATCGCATTATCGATACCCACCCTACTTGATAAGCTCCGATAGATAGGCTTGTCTTTAACTCCGTTAGTATAATAACCTAGAATGTTCTGTATTAGTATACACAGCTTGGTAAGTTTCTTCGTGAAATTGAAGCTATTAAGTTAGTAGGTAGGCAGTTAATAGTAAAATATGATTTTATTTTAGACGTGTCAACTCATGTATTGGTCGTATATCAATTACCTTTAATGAGCAACACTTAGATACTGCATTCATCACTTAAAAAACAGATTAACACAGATAATATCTTAACTTTCTCAATCACTACTTTAATAACTAAACATAATAGTACATGCTCCATTAAATCTCTTATTCAAACGATATTTAAAATACGAGTACAAATCAAAGAAATTAAGTCTTAACTGGTTTTATGTTTTTGCTATTCTCCGCTAGATGGCGCATTAAGTTTTTGTAAAAGCAATTTCTTATGTTAATAAAATTATTTAAATTGTTACACTTTTCGCAGTTTTCTCATTATTTTGATATTTCTAGAAAATGCTATTTTCTTTTCCTCTCTCGTAGCTGGGAACTCTTCAGTTTTAATGAACAAAGTTGAGCTCGCGCACTTTTCCATTTAAAACTTTTCATATTGATTTCGAAGTTTTTTATAACAATGAACTTGATTCTGAAATGAGTTCGATTACAATGTTTTAATTGAAGTTTTGATTGAATCTCTTGCCTTATTTTGTTGTGATCCACATCGCGGTTATCTTTTTTGCTTTAATTTATTTACAGCCAGGTACATATTTTATGGTTTCCTTTCATGGATTTCACATTTTTTGTTTCTTAAATTCTTTTATAATATTTGGCGCTTGAAACTACTTATTACAAAATAACTGCCTTTTGCAGAAGAGGCTTATGTCCAGCGTTGGACAATTATAAGTTTGTTGTGTGATTACGAAGATGTTCAATATTATTATTTTTTATGGAATATTGGGCAAACCAGCTGACGTATCGTCTGATGGTAAGCGATTACCGCTGGTACCATGGGCACCAACAACACCAGAGGCGTCACAAGCGCGTTGTCGGCCTTTGGGTGATGGCGAGGGAGATGGGAGGGGTTGGAGTATGTGTGTCTAGTACGCTCACTCACTCGATGACAATTCTTGTAGATAGTGTCATTGTCATTAAACATCATTTTAAATTTTAATCGTTAACTTATTCATGCAAAGTTATATAATACAATGTTCAGCAAAATTTCCATTAGTCGTCTACTATTTATTGATTGTTATGTCTATCCATGATCGCAATCACCGATTAATTGAGAGATAGAATAAATCAAAGGTACCCTATAATTAATTGTTTAGGTCTTAATCTAAATATTTATGAGTCACGTTTAGGTACCAATTACAACTTGTCAGATAGGATAAATAATTTCATATCAAATTGAAGTAACTTAATTTAAAAATCACTTTTTGACTCTAAAGTGTCCTTAAATATCTTTTCAAAATGCTATGGGGAATAAAAATTTAAAATATGTATGAGAAAGGGACATCATGTACATCATACACTTTCGTAGACCATTCTTTTTTATGTATTTATTGTCCGGATTACTTCATTGCTCATTTGTCTTGGCACACATTGAATATTGAGCACTTTCTTTCTATATACTCACTATATCTATCTATACAATTAAATAAAATTCAGTACATGTTTGTAATTTCATATTAACAGCTTTGCACTAATGCATATGAAATGATGAACAATACTTCTACTAGCATAATCACAAATTCATGAGAACTGCCGACAATGGAAAACTCAAAACTGTAAACAAACAGCTGTTTAAGTTCACCTGAAATAAATCTCTTTCCTCTTTAAACAAAATGCGCGACAAAATGAAGTGAAACTATAATAACTCATGGAATGCGTTCGGTGACGATGATACGAGTTCTACAATACTTATTTATTTTATTGTAGTTTATGTTAGGTGATAAATATTTACCGCAATTATTCTCTACGAGCTATTTGAAGTCTTTTGACAAATATTATAGCCTTATATAAATATAACATTTTCATCATCATCATCATCTATCGCAGTCCACTGCTGGACATTGGCCTCCCCAATTTCAGGCCAATTAGTTCGATCTAAGGCTTCTCGCATCCAGCTCCTGCCAGCCGTCTTGCGCAAATCACTACGATTGCCGAGACGCGGTCTCCACTAAAGAACTCGTTTACTCCAACGGTTATCGGTTCCTCGGCAAACGTGGCCAGCCCACTGCCACTTCAGCTTGCTAGTCCTGTGGGCTATGTCGATGACCCTGGTTCTTCGTCGGATCACCTCGTTTCTGATGCAATCTCTTAGAGAAACGCCAAAAAAGTTCAAAGTCGCGCCCGCTATGGAGCGGGCTATGCTCGGCGTTTCCCTAAGGGAATAAAATTTTATAATCATAAAATTCGATATTTGTAAAAATATTTCTTGAAAATCTTGGACCGTAATTATCACACCTTATTCAAGTGTTAAGAAATAAAAAATGACTTTGAATATTTATATAAAAAAATGTATATATCAATAATGTAACACAGACAAGAAAAACAAGCATTTCACAATAATATAACGACCGCTATTGGCAAGAGGAAGTGGTTGGTAGACATTAATTTAGTTTAATGGTTTTTGTGTTTGTCACACGACGATCGGGTGTGATTTGTAGGTTCTCTAACGAGTGGATAAATAAGTGGTGCTTTAGTATTGTGGGAAGGGAAACTCTGCGTATACTCATAGAAGTTCAGGTGTTTTAAGCGTTGTCGACGATGAAGCTGAATTTGAAACTACTCTAGAAATGAACTGAATATTACCTAAAAGTATTTAAAAACTTGAATTTTACTCACGCTTTCCACGAGGAAGAGTAGGGTCACATTTGCAAGCTTCAAGCTTAAAATAAATCTTAGGCATCTATGTAAAAGATACAAAAATAAAAACAAATAATTGAAAGTAACCTAAAAAGTTAAAAGAAAAGTACCTACTACTGTCCATAGTACAGTTCCTGATTATTTCTTTAGCAGGCATAAAATTTGATTTAGTATTATTATTAACATACAAAGTTATTTTACTCATAATAAGAAGAGGTGTCCCGTAGAATACTTGAATCAAAAGGCAAACAAAACATTCATTTGAGATGGATGGTTTCTTTTTTCCGTCAAGAGGTGGCGTTACGAGTGAACTGATGCAAGCTAAATCATATTCTGTTTGTTACTAACAAGTTGGTTTATTTTTGTTGAAGTTGAAATATAAGATATATAAATTTAATTTATTTACAATTTTTTTTAGCTTCTAAATTAAAAATAAAGAATTTGTAAAAAATAATTATTACTTGCTGGTAAAACCTTTTTACATTGCATGATTTTTCTACTAATTCTTTTAGAAAATCTTCTTATGATATTCTTTGGGCAACAAAAATTGAATAGTAGAAACACTTTGTGTCACAGTCTGAATAAAAACAAATTAATTAGTAAAACGGTATTTGTTTTTGGAGTTGTTGGAAGTAGGTATCGAAATTTTTTTATGTTACGGTTTCAAATATAAATCAGTCATCTAATACACAGGGTTGCATAAAAAGGTGTATTTGTGTATATTGTACTGTCTGACTAATAAGTGCTAGTGTACTTGCTTAGCTGTCCTGTGACGTGTTTCTGTTTCATAGGGCCAATGCTAAAGTTCTGCGTAAATTTAATTTATTTGTTGTAATAACTTTTTCGTTGCCTCAAAAGGGGAAAACAGTTCAAGTGGAAACCGAATGAAAAAATAAGTAAAATATTTCATACTGTTAACCAGTACTCAGCATAAATTTCTAAAACAGAACTTTTTCAGATTCATGAATACCTAACCCATTTTGTTAGACACCTAATTTTTACTTCATTTTTAATGCATTTAGCATATTTAATTGCCTATGACATTCTTTGTTGATCACCGTTTTCATTTCGAAGGTTGGCTAACATCAGGGTTGTAATGGTAGGAATGCTGTAGTTCTTTGATTTATAGGGCCAGAGTAGTCCAACACTTCCGCAAGTTCCGTAGCCAGAAGTATCGCCTTGTTTCCCCGACTGCGAAAGAAGGAAGGTTATGTTTTCAAGTGTATGTATGTATGTATATTTATTTGGCGCACCCTAGAGCCTAAACGGCTTCTTTTTAAGTGAGTGGTGTCAAAAGACTCGTCTTAATCGTGAGAGTGACACTGGGAACATCAAATTTAAAAATAAATCACTTATTTCTGTCTCTTCAGTTCTTTAATGGTTTTAATAAAGTTGGTAGACATTGAGGCAAAAAAGTTTTATTTTAAATTCATTACTTGCTCTACGCTTTGTTAAATAAAGCCCTAAAACTTTGTATTTAAATTTACAGTTGAGATTTTACTAGCCATATGATTTTTATTGGTTTTCGTTAAGAATATATCAAAGCATTAAACAAACATATTAGTAATTTTAATAATATTCATTAAAACGTCAAAACAAAAATTAATCCAAACTCGATCACCTAATCTCCGCTTCCCATCACAGATCGTGAACATTGACACTGAATCATTCCTCAAGACATTCCAACAAGACTTTAAACAACTACAAGAAAGAGACAACAACACGACCGGCTCGCTCGAACCTCTTGTTTCTTACTATACCCATTTATCACTATTTGAATAAATTCAATATGTACATTGAATTGCGTGTAATTAATGGTTTTATTCGTTTAGCACTTAAAACGCTTTAAGGGCGAGGTGTCCAAACATCCAATGTCCCTTTCGTTTCAAAAGGGAAGAGGAGGATGGGCGATCGCGCAAGAACACCCGCTGGTTTAGATCATTAATATTGATTTGTGGTCAATCAAAGCTCTGGAGGATTTCACTTTTAATGTTATTATTTTTTATCTTATGCCATCGTGAGTTTGGATTTAAGTCCTTCGTTAGCGAGATGTAGGTGCTTTTTGTGTGTCTCTGCTTTTGTCGCTAAAATAATCATAAACCTGAATTTGAAAGTGAATCTAACTTAATACAGTACGGTCATTTTAAACGATAATAGTTTGTTTCTTTTTTTTATAAATAACGCTCCAAAGCGACTTTGCTTAGCCTGATGGTAAGCTCAAGCAGAATGCAACGATGGGGGCCACCACACTCACTGCGAAAGCAGACAGTGCAGTATCGTCCCACACTATGGCTGCTTAGTGAGATGCTTTTTCACGCCCCGCTTAAAGGACCCGGGATCATAGTGGGAAAGAAACATATGCGCTGGTAGTGAGTTCTAGTTTTAAATAGCTCGGCACAGGAAGCCAGACCCAAACCGTTTGGTGTGTTGTGTGCGTATTTCTACGACTCTAAGGCAGTGACTTCCGAGGCCAGCACCTGTTGTTCTGTAGAGGAAGGGAGAAGGTGGTATTAATCGGAAGAGCTCTCCAGAGCACTCTCCATGGTTAATGTGGTAAAGAACTGCCATAGAGGCGATATCTCTCCGCAAGTTTGACATCATTGATTCTCCGCTCGGGACCAAAGTTGTTTTTATAATGTTTAAGAACATTTTAATGGTAGGTACAAGGGGCAAAGAAGCACCTGGTGGCAGAAGTGCCTACTGTTCGCCCGGGACATCTAGAACTCAGGAGTCACTCACGCGTTGCTAACCTTTGTAGTGATAGTTTTTCAGAGATTTGAGAGTTCTCTTATGTTTGATATTTATTTGTTACTCAATATGTTTCTATGAAGTTACTGGAGCAATAAAATTTGATTTTTAAAAAGTTCTCAAGAATTAACTTTTGGTGACAGGTTTTTTTATTTATGTTTTTGTTAACATTTTCTTCTTATAAATAATAAAGGCTAGGCCTTTATTATTTCCAAAATCATTTGGGGTCGGATGCTAGCTTCTGTGTGTAAGCTATTAGTTTTCCAGGGAGCAACTGGCATCGGACCTCCACATCCCCGATCCCCGAGGGCGAACTGAATTCGAAGGTTGAACCAAGTAGTTTTCAATACACTTTCAGGGCACTGAGACGTATTGTTGGAAAATAAATAAAAATAAGGAAAAACTATAAATGTTGTTGGGTAGGGTAGATAAATATATATTAATATATATTTTCGGACTTTTTGACACAACGCCATCTAGTCCCTAACTAAGCAGAGCCTGTACTGTGGGTACTGGACAACTGATATTAATACATAATATACATACTTTTTTTTGTAAATACATACATATTATACATAGGAAGCACCCAAGCTTCGAAACAAATATATGCAGATCATACAAACATTTGGTCCGACTCAGGAATCGAACCCGAGACTGCACAGGAGTCGTATACGTTACCACTGCAACACCGAGTCAGTCAAATGCTGATGAAAACCTGAAAAATAACAACTAAAATTAAATTTAATAATAATATAGTTTATTTTTACTTCACAAAAAATTGGTTCTTACAATAATATTTGAGTCCAATACATTCAATTCCAATGAAATCATTTTTTAATAAAATCACTCACATCTATATTATTAATTAAACTAATCCAAGCTAAGTTAATTCAGCTATTTAGCTTTAAACTTTGCAAACACTAACCAAAAGTCCACGAGAGCCCCCAAAACAAAAGACACTAGAAATACAGTCACTACAATATTAAGTATCGTGTTCTTATACCCACTTAAACAACAAAGCGTAATGATTCCTCTCGACAAATAAAAGAGACTGCACTCACGCTAGTGATGTCGACATGACTGTAGTTGATGCCGGGATTGAATAACGCTCAAACTTATTATTATAATTTACCCGTGACTAAATATTTGGGGCAAGTTCATGTAACACTTTAAGCAATTTGTGTGAAAACTCATAAATGACATGGTCATCATCGCCTTTAACGGCCTACAAAAGCCCGCTATTTGACATAAGCCTCTTCTTAGAAGTCATATTTTAGCTACCAAACCACACTGGCAAGTCGGATTTGTTTAGACCTGGATTAATTTATTTCTTTCTTTTTGCAGTGCTGTTGTTGTGCGTAATTTGCTTCCATAGTCGGCTCTTACGAAGCCCATGGTATTATTAGGTGTATAGGAGCTTAATCTGTCACCTTAATAAAAATGTAGTAATTATCATTTGACTACTCAATATGCAATCGCGCGTATGCATTGCTAAAGGTTTTTCAAAAATTCCTTTACGGCCGGTCTTGCTGAATTCACAAGCAAAAAGTTAGTTAATGTAATGTTTTTTTTTTTTTTTTATATTTAAGCTGCCAAAATGACTCTGCCCTGCCTGATGGAAAGCATGAGCAGAATCCAAGAGTGGTGGTCACCATCCTCAATGCGAAAAAGAACAAGGCAGCATGGTGACCCACACTATGGCGGCCTGGGGGGAAAGGGGATGGTGAGGGGGATAGGGGGCGTTGGATTGGGGTATCCAACTCCGGTATCCTCACTCACTCGATGAAACACAGCGTAAGCGCTGTTTCACACCGGTTTTCTGTGAGGCCGTGGTATCACTCCGGTCGAGCCGGCCCATTCATGCCGAAGCGTGGCTCACCCACGGTATAATACAAGATGTTCGTCTTTATAAATCGGTTAGAATATCACGAAAGGTGTATGATTGATATTCGATGATTAATATCGAGTTGAATACACTGCCCATCACTAGTAGGTACACTCACACTCGTGGTGAGCAATGACCGTCGACCGACAATCATTAACAAGGCACTGTCTTATCTAACTGGGAATAATTAATGAAACCACCTCTCGCTGTGAAGTGTGAATGCAGTATAAACTTATTGGCACGTAGAGCCTTTGTACCTATATATTTGTTGAGGATTCTTTGTGATTGTTTAAAATAGAGTTTGAAACTATACTATATACTTAATCA
The DNA here is from genome assembly GCA_003709505.1 of Hyphantria cunea. Lineage (NCBI taxonomy): Eukaryota > Metazoa > Arthropoda > Insecta > Lepidoptera > Erebidae > Hyphantria > Hyphantria cunea. The sequence goes on along the minus strand of PKRV01002075.1, from coordinate 338,984 downwards.
TGGTTTTTTAAATGCTTGTTTAGCAGGTGTGCCTTAGATAGGATAGTCAATATCACACTTATTACTAGAAGCCAAACATGATTCAAAGAGGCGCAGACGAAGTTGCTTTGATTTATTTATTTCAATTCAATTAATAACATAACAATTAAGTCACTGATTATAAATCTTATCGGAATTCTATTGCATTTTACCAAGAGAACAAGGGAAGATTTGACGTAGGCTATGTAGTAAGAATATCATCTAGGTATTCAATATATCTGTTTATTGCTAAAGACTCTTAGTTGCTATTATTTTATGATTTTAATTAGCCTATTTTATGAACTCCTAATCTTGTTTCTGCATACGTCTGTACAATTCTCACGATATATCCGATGGACTGATAGACAACTTAAGAACACTTTACTACGAACCTGACCAACAGTTTACGCCTCTCCCATATTCATTAAACCTTTTAACTTAGCGGTTCTTTAGCATACTGCTAATCTAGATAATTATAGACGTGAATATTATAGAGTACAAATATCAAAACAACTCTTTCAATAGTTATTTATCTATGGAAAGTTTTTTGTCAAAAAATATATCTGTTTACCAAGTTTGATATGTCAAAAAAAGCTTCTCAAATTAAAGATAGACACCATAACCCTTAAATAATTCATTACAATATTATAAATAACCATCGAACACCACACACGACTATTAATTCAATATGCCTTTATAAACTTAAAACCTTGAGCTATGGGGTGCAAACTATTATTTGAAGATGAATAATGGAAGGGAATCATTGGAATTATGAGATTGCACATTCCTTTGACCTCACTGATGGCTATTCGTTATGTTTACTTATTCGCATTGATCGATGGTTCTGCACATATACTGAGGAATGAACTCGGGGTTTGCAATAATTACGTTGACGTGGGAGTTTAAAGAGATTGCTCTTGTCTATATGTGTTTACTTGATAATTATACCGGCATATCTAAGCGCTGATTCAGCGTAACCTCTGTAACCCATAATTGCTGTTTTTACATCTGTCACAGTCCGAAGCTTCCTTAGAGCATATGTTAATCTGCTAAGCCAACTGTAGACGCTACTTATATGCTGCTATCAGCTACAGAATCTATCTAACGTAATACGTAATTTTAATAATTATTAGAATAATTGACAAATATAAAAGAAAATTATATAATATGTAAAATTTAAATTTTGCTGTATGATCTTTGCTTTGTTTCTGTCTGTTTTCTGTTAATCTCAATTATGTCCCTGTGAATAGTATCACATAGACATTATATAACAGTGGGTTATAACCAACTAACTATGCCTTTAACTATGACATCTCGTAAGAAATTACTTTAGCTATGTATATTTACTACTAGCATACAAGTATATCAACTTTGACTACACGGTTGGCCTAGTGGTTTCAGTGGTCGCCACACCGCTTCCTACTGCGCCAAGTGTTGTGGGTTTAAATCCTACATGGGACTATATACAACACTTTGTGTGATCCACGAATTGTTGTTCTAAGTCTGGGTGTACTTTGTATCCGTTTCATGTATGTTTGTAAAGATCCCCGTGACACAGGAATGTATATTCCTAATGCGGGAGTTGTCTTTTTAAAAAATAAAAATAAATAAAATAAAACTTTAATGCTATTCAAACATTTCATAAACAATTGCATGGTAAGTAGTCTACTACAGAAATAAAAAGTTTATTACTTGAATACTAACTATAAATAATGGTCTACGCTATCCAATTTAAATTACAACAGCTTTGAGTAATGAGTGAAAACGTCCGCGAGCCGCCGCAAGCGCAGCAACATAGCACGTCAATATTTAGTTACCACCGCTATCATTAACTAAATCAATTATAGCGACATTTTAGAAGTTCAGGCTAACAATGGACACGAATCTAGCCTCTTATCATTCTAGATATAATTAATGGTGTTTAGAATATTACAAAATTAGAAACAATAAACTTTGAAGTACCGTTGCATGCATTTTGTTTGCATAAATTAATTTGTCAGATCGTTGAAAATGTTACGACATTATTTATTGTACGATGTTATATTTTGAATTAATGTCTTGACAAATATTGGTTATAGATTAACTATTTAACTGGAGACCCGACTTTGTCTTCAAAAAAAAAGATTATCAAAAGAACTTTAAAATTAACATGTGGCAATAATGCAGAAACATTTCAATTTATAATTGGTATCCAGAATTGACATATTCGAATCAACTGCCTGTACTGTCTTTTAATACGAAAGTCTGTTAGTATGATTTTATTGATGTATTGAAACGACCTCACAAACAATCGATAATGAATCAATCGAATATTACGAATATTATATTAATTAAAGATGACTAGTTTCGGATTGGATCCTAGGGGCAGTTTTTTAAGGAGTGAAGCGTTCTGCTAGGATGATGTTATCTGTATATAATATTTTATTGAAAGAACACCGAAAATTAAGAGACTATTCAAATTATTTATATACGCCCACAATTTAGTAGCTCAACTGATAAACAGAAAACAAGACTAGTTATAATATTATTTCTCGAAACTGTTTTAATACATTCACCAGATATTTAATATCGACTGTCAATAATACCTCGACAACAACCATTATGGCCTTATATCAATATTGTTTGAACGGATTAGGTGTCTGACTTATTTGAGTATCAGTGATATTATTTTAGTAGATTAAGTTAATCAAAAAATATAGTGTTTCCAATCGTTTTCTATACACGTTTTAATTATAATATTGTTATTACCGTTTTGTTAAAGTCATATTTTGACATACACCGGCAAGCTCGAATTGGCTGATACGCGCACGGTTTCGCTCAAAGGATAATTATTGTACGGCTTGTGTAGCGTGTCTTATCTACGTGTGGTAACGTGAACGGAAGTGTCACTACACTTATTCATCCCGTGGGTGTCGTAAGAAGTGACTACGAGGATAAACTACATAGGACAACATCACTGCAGAGAAGAAGTTTGAAACAATCTATATACCAACCTGTCTGACCAGCGCGGTATAGTGGGCCTGGTATAAGGAGAAGCCAATATGCAGTAGTGAACTTCCAGGAAGCGGTGAGCGCCTCTGGCGCTCTCAGAGGGTATTGGCGGTCAGATTCATACGCGGATACCGCACGGTGTCGACCGAAGCGGCGTGCGCCTTGGCCGAAACACCCCGTGGGATTGCTCGCCAAAGTTTATCGACGGGTGGCTGGATTCTGGGCGGAGAGTGACTTTTGTCCTCCGCCTAAAGAGGTATGCAAGTCCCGGTTGGAGGCCCCACGTGCTGGCTTCACCACCGTGGAGGCTCTCCCGTCGGTCATCCTCGAGTGGGCAGGGCGGATGCACGGGACCCTTTCTTTTCGACTGACGCAGGTGCTTTCCGGGCACGGTTGCTTCGGGGTGCCTGCACTCGGTCAACAGGAGGGTAATTGAGTCCCGCCTGCTACCACTGCCACTGCAGTGAGGACTCGTCCCAGCACACGCTGGGTGTGTGCCTCGCTTGGGCGCCGTAGTGTCGGGCCCTCACTGCAGTCATCGAAGGAGATCTCTCGCTACCGGCCGTCGTAGGCTCAATGGCCGGTAGCGAGAGCAGTTTTACCGCGGTCGCGACCTTCTGCGAGGAAGCTATCTCGCCGAAGGAGGCGGCGGAGAAGGCCCGGGAGGACAACCTCCAATCGGACCCGATCCGCCGCTGGCGAATCGGGCGGCGGAGGCGCGCCTACCAGTGCCTCATGCCGCCCTGAGTGTGGCCGCGTATGGTCGGGACGGGTTTTCCCCTCCGTCCGATTCAGAGGCCAGCCGCGAGCAGGTGATGTTACGCGTGTGCCGTACGTCGCCTAAATTGAGAGTCTACCAGCTGACGGTGCCCGCTTCAGTGTGGGCAGGCGCTGGGAGGGGTCTGGATATCGTAAGAAAGTGGTTCCCGGACCCCACCCGTCTCAGGTGCAGAGTGGCATACCGTGTGGTTTTAGTCGGTTCGATTCCGGCACACCACCCCGCCGCAAACCCCGTTGGGGTAAAGGCCCGAGGGGCTAGGAGGAAGCACAAGTAAAAAAAAAAAAAATGCGGTAGTGAACGGCTAAATGCTGTTAATGATTCGTGTGTGGCTTAGATCTTTACTCTATTATATAACGTGTAACTCATGTCGTCAGCAGCTGTACTTAAATACGGTAAAAGTATAGGCAAGGCTAAACAAAGTAATAACATTTTCTTGAACAAACATATTTATTTTTATATGAACGTCATTGACCTGGCAATAATTAAAAGAAAAATATGCACACTTCGTTTGTAATCGATGTTCACAGCGCTTTAATTGGTGTTGGGGCACTCAATAAATCATAGTCGTTTGTTTCAATGTCTGAAGACTTATTTGAAACATTATGAGCCTTTTGATTGCGATGCAAAGAGCGAAATTATTCTTCATTCGACGCATGATGTTCTCATTAATTTCATTGAACACTGAATCGATATTTATATTATTGAAGCTATCTCTTAACAGAAATAAGTACTTTAAATAAACCTTAATATATTTATACGAATAAAGTTATTATTACTTCTAACTTTTTTGAATATCAATTGTAACTTAATTTATTTAGATCTAAAGTGCATGTAACTTTTCAGATAAACCAAGTTTTATCCCGCAACGAATACTGATGAATATCTATACCAAAGAAAGCAAAGATTCTTGTAATACCAGGCATCATCATCATTCACAAAAGATAACAATTGTCCCAAAAATAGGAATCTCTAAATACGTGAGACCTTTTAAACAAAATATTTATTTTTTTTGCACCAACACTTTGATAAATTATTGCATCTGTAAGTTTTAGAAGACCAGGTACCCACAATTTAAAGAAAATAATTAATCATTATATTTTATTTGACTACGGTTGACAGCAAAAATTAATTAACATTCCATGTAAAAAATACAAAAAGACCAATCAGGTGTCTCCGTGAAGGTACGCCTACATTCATTCAATTTATTTTATACATGGCCAAAGATTATTTTGTAGACGATTTCAGATTTTTGCCTTTAATTTAAATATTTAATAAAACTTAATCCTTTTGATATTTACTGTTATTTGAGAACACGATCTACTAAAAATTTTAATTAGTTAACAATTATATGTGATAAAACCTGAGGGGTCTAGGTAAGTTTCTGTGAATAAAAATAAATTGCCGTTGAGTATTGTTTCCATCTCAGGAGCTTGTTGGATTAAACTCTGCCATGGTATATCCCAATATTTGTTCTAAGCTTCCCCTAGTTTAAATAAAGCACATAAAAATTTTTAGAGAAAGCTACAACGGGTGATACCCTTCAGGCCGATTTTTACATATGTATAACGGCTACTGAAGATTAATAGGTATTTTAGTTTTCATACAAACGTGAAAGTGAAACCAACCAAACTATAATAAATATAAAATATAATTTTACAAAACAGGAAGAGAGAAATCTATTACATTTATTTTGGTTGTGATGCAATATAAAATAAATGAATGACGCATCTTCAAAAATAATCTTTGGTTACTTACAGCTGTTATCTACAACAAGTTCAGTAGCCGATCGGTCGCTCGGCCGTTAGTAATTTGACAGTTCAGATGACAGATTACAACGAGCTCGAGGGACCACCAGGGCACCAGGCCATTGTCGCTTCACTCCATCAAGCTTGGTTTTTGTTTATGAGACAATGTCGCTTCATAATTGGGACTCCGACGCTACTAAATTGATTATTATGTTTGTATCGCCCTTTAATGACTGGTTTAATTGATTAAAGTCAAAAAAACTCGGCAAAACTGAACCAGAACAGTTTTTTAATTTATCTGGCGATTTCTCCAGTTATCCTAAATCGTGTCTATGCTACTTATCCTGTATCGTGTTTATACCGTTAGATATTTCCAATCATTTAAGGAATTCCAATATTTTGTTTTTCTTAGCATTGGCAAAGTGTTAAGCGACACTGAAATAAGGACATATTAGACAACACAATGACTCAAAACTTAACCAACGGGTGGCTAATTGATGAATGAATAAGTAAATACGCCCACATCTACTAATGCTAGGCTTCGATAGTTGTTCAGTTTAAATTTCTAGTTAGGTCTATCATGTTTCAGTCGCCAGAAATTTATAATGCGATTTCGAATATATACTTTATAAATTAGTGTAAATTCTTACTAGGAAATCGTCTCTGGGATTTTTTTCATTTGGAACTTATTTTTCAGTTTTGTAGTCTGTTGATCAGCAGTGTCATATTAAATAATTATTTTGTTAGTGACGACTTTCCAACCTTATTTTAAATACTCAGTTTTATGGACGCAGGTGGATTATTTATTGACTATACTTTCACTTGTTTTAAATAAATACAATAACAGTAGTCTTGGGCATGTTTTGCTTTACGCGGCACGAAGTAATGTTCATCACAGTAAAATGAGATACATATTTTATTTAGCTGTTATTATTTAAATTAATTGTTTGGTACTTTGTGTTTACTTTAGAGTTTCATAAATATAACACGTCGCAAGGTCCTTCTGTACACTTATATGTCACCTACATCGTTTTACGAAAATTATCGCCATTGTAGTTTGACCACCCATTTCGTTTAACTTTAATCACGACAAGCTTTGAATAGCTTAGAAAATTATATTGTTCAATCCGAAGGAATATTAAATTAACTATTGGTCACGGCAACCACGGCACTTGAGTGTATTGTCCCTACAAAACACTTCTGCCTTGTCAGTTCCGGCACGAAGGTACACCTAAGCTTTCAAATATTTTATAACAAGAGTACTCACGTATAGTATGTTCCGTTAAATACAATAAAGTAGTTGTCTAATTTCACAATGCATTTCTAGTAAATGTCTGGTATTTAAATATAAATCGAAAGAGCGGAACACAATGGTGTAATCGATAATTGAATTCAGCATTGATGAACTTTACACCGCTCGACCTCAAACGTGACAGATTAGAATGGAATCCATGCTGAGATATATTAAGAGCTGATATCAAATATATATATATATATAATTTTATAGAAAATTATTACGAACCCGAATGAAAATTTATAACCTTATGAAAACATCATCACGAAACATTGCATGCATATAAGTTTATAACAAGAAAAAGTTTTTAAAACCATAACTCAACAAAAAGTTTTGATAAAATTTATGTCACCTTGACCATTATCCCATTTCGTTCAGCACGACGGTGGACTATACCAACATACAAAGACTGCCAAAACGTTAGCTACCTAAACAAGTTGTGCTAAAAGCCTCTTTTCTAATGAATAACATTACATATCTGTTAATAGATTTTTATTTAATATTTGTACTCTATGTAGTGACTTTATAGTTTATGCGAAATCCTATGAAATTTTATTCGCATGTAACACAAATATAATAAGCGTATTATCTCACAAGCAGCTCTATAAGAATATCATAACAAGTCAGATTAGGCAAGTCACCGCATGTCGTCATACTTAATGCCAATTAAAAGATTTAGAATTGTGAATCTTTGTTTGACTCGACTAATATGGAATGTTATACGACAAGCTTTTACTCTTCATAATTGAATCCATTGTTAACGAGCTCTGATTTGGTGGAAGTTTCGCCTCGAACTGAGATGAACAGTGATTGAAGATTATTGTAGCATTTTCTCATAGAATATATATTATTATACAACCTACATATTGTTTACACTGGACTTTGTTTACAGTAATGCTTGCTTTATTATTACTGAACGGCAGTGAAAAATGTAATTGGACCAACACTCTAGGCACTTGCGACGATAGTAAGACGAAAGCTAAAAAAACTGTTTTACATAAAGTTTGAAAAAGGTCATTAATAACAAAAATAAACAAAGTAATGATATTAGGATTTACATTAGACTTAATTTATCTTTTGAAATACCGATTGCTATAGTAAGCAGTAAAAGAAATCTTGTCTAAAACTAGGCATACACGATAGGGTATACCTGATAGTTTAGTTGCACAGTTTTACCAGTCAGGTAAATTTAAGCTAGTTGAATTCATATTTGCATAGTTTTGCAAAATACAAGCTGCAGTTAACATGCGCAGTTCAACTGTACAAGCAAACCTGTTAAGAATACCCTTTCTTTTTTTCCCGTGCGGAAATCCCCTCGGATACCACCGCCTGTGGCATGTCGGACACGAACTAACTAAAACCACACGCCACCTACCAACCACGTGTAACCTAGGAAGGAAATCCCTGGAATCCCGACGTACCTCGGGCCACCCACTGTTTGTAGGTGGCCCCCTCCTGTGTAGGAACCCTAACGTTTCTCGTTAAGCATACCCTAACATATTACTTACTACCTTTAAGCATCTGAATAGGAAGCAGAAAGATACGGTAGTGTTCTTTAAGGGTATGCTGGTATAGTTACTGTCCGTATAATGACGAGTAAAGAATACCCATTATCACCCGTACGTATCCCGTGGGTTTCGTAAGAACTGATTGATGGAGTATGCTTTGCAGTTGACAGTAGTAACAAAGAGAAAAAAAACTTGAAATAATAACAACAACTAGTTTATTAGGCCAAACTCTTCCTTTTAAGGAGAGACCTATGTAATGTACTAGTAAGGCCATATTGATATGGCTACATAGGTGTGCATCATCTACATCAAATGTCTTTCTCCTTTTCACCTGACGTAAGTATAGTGTTGCAATTCAAATTTACCGAGAGAGAGCCACGCTTCGGTGTATATGGGCTGCCTCGACCTTAATAATACCTGGGCCTCACAGAAAACGGTCTAAAACAGCACCTGCGCTGTGTTTCACCGAGTGAGTGAGGATACCTGAGGCCCAAATCCAATACCCCATCTCCATCCCCCAAAGGCCGGCAACGCATATGTAACGCCTCTGGTGTTGCTGGTGTCCATGGGTGGCGGTAATTGCTTACCATCAGGCGACACGTCTGCTCGTTTACTACCTAAAAAAATCCTTAGCAGATCCGGTTCATTTTATTTATTTATAAGCTGTCAGTGTATTGACTCTTAGCATAATGTCATTTAGTTTTTGCTTAATACATTGTTTGCTAATTATACTTTTTGTATTATTTATATACGGCAGCTGGGTTTTACCAGAAGTGTTATGTAAACTATTGATTAAATAATTGTATAATTAAGTGATGCTATAAGGCGGATGTATTTTTCCTTTACAAATATGTGTATATGAAACGGAGATATAGAACATTGAGATTCAGAAAAACAATTTTAAAGTATTGTCCAATGTAGGATTTGAACCCTCTCTCAATGGGCGAACGAAGTGGCGTGACATTGGAGCGGCCTATGTCCAGCAGTGGACTGCGATAGGCTGATGATGATAATGATGTTTTTGGCGTGTTTCTTCATATACATTGTTGTATGTATATAATATACAATTATGTGTTATTTCTTGTGTGTTTGTATTAAATATGATCAATCAATCAACCCATTTTTTTTTTAATCAATCTACCCATTACTTCCCACTGCTGGGCTCGGGTCTTCTCTCAGGAGAGGGTTAAGCCCATACGTCCCCACGCTGGCGGAGTGCGGGTTGAGGACTGGCAAGAATACGTTGTGACTACGTAAATCTTGCCGTTGGATGTTTTTTTTAAGCCGCCCGAAGGCCTCCAACTAAGCTTCACGACTGTTATCGTATGATAACAACCGGGACCGACTGCTTAACGTGACCTCCGAATCACGGAGATGCTCATGGTAACATGCCACCAGCGGTCACCCATCCAGGTACTGATCGCGCCATCGTTGCTTACCCACGATGATTGTTTCTAATCACCGAGTGCAACTGGGCTATGAGCGCCTGCCTTAATCTTTTTATGAGTCGTAGTTCATTTTTTATTTAACTGTTCTATCCAACTATTTACTCAAACATCAAACAATCCTGAAAAAACTTGAAAAATCTTTGCCGACCCACTACAGATCTGTTTCTTCATCTATAAATTAAAGATAATAGACACGTTTATGGAGCTTATAGTAGCAAGTACATTTTAAATTAAGCGCGTAAATGTTTAATTGCTTCTTTGAAATTACGAGCGATTCTTTTAAGATTTATAAGACATAGTGTTATGGGCGTGACGTAAACGCATTCCAGATGACGCAAATAAGATCAACTGGGTTTAATCATTAATTATTATTAAGAAAGAAAGATAATTTTGGCCGTCTGCCTGTATTATATAAAATCATGTGATTACAGCTTTCTTGTATTTTTTACACATTAATTTAATCACGAACGAGCATACGGCTGTTATATTTCATCCTAATATTTTTATCTTAATGAGTAAAGGAACACATTGAGTTATTTATTGTTGGAATAATAAAATTAAATCTATTTTCAAGCGAGTTCCATGAGTTCTCGCGAGACTTCTTTTAATTAATCGTGTTTAATAATTCAAAAATTTTATTCATGTGATAAATTTTAATAAGAAGGTTTTGTATTGGTACATTTGGAGAGCTTCTTGAAAAATTGTTTTCAAGTCCAAGTTACAGATATGAGCTTCTCACGTCTTCAAGACAGTTATTGTTTACACCCGTTGATAGGTCAGTATAAAAAAATACCCTGTTTTTCATAACCATATTTCCTTGTAGGTATGCACTCAGTTTTCCCATTGTTGATTCTCGAACTTCCCGATTAACAGCTACAGACTTGAGCTCTAATTCGTAAATGGTATCAAATTGTGTGTTCAGAATGTTTAACTTCGTAGATACAAGCGTGTCAATGTATATTTTTAGTATTTTTAACATCCGACTCACGAGATATATTCAAAGTATATAGTTGTAAAATTATAACCCAATTACTTGTAAATGTTATTGGCAATAAGGTAGTGTGAGTTAATATCTAATTTGAAATTTACTATTACTCATAAATGCTTTTACAAAAACTCGTGTGTTTAAATGAAATATGTGAAAAGAAAAAATGTAATAATGAGTTAAATTGCATCCATTTATTTTCACGGATTTCATTGATCCCATAGCTTTTTTTTAATCTAATTGTAGGATTTAATGAAATTAATCGTAGTATTTATAGAAGTTACTTGTTAATAGTTGCTCAGTTCAATTGACATATTGGAGATCATATTTTATCACTGGTACATACTGGTACGCTAACACTTTTTAGCTTTGGTAAGCCAAAGCTAAAAGTGTTAGCGTACAAAGCTCTGATATATCTTTACTTTATCGCTACCATTCTTATTTTAATGAAACATGAGACATCAATATCTTAACACTGAGTGGTTTTTAAAATCTAGTCGATCCGGTTGTTCCTCATTAGACGCAATTTAATGAGAACTAGCAATAAATAAATTTTAAATAGTGTTTGAAAATAAACTCATCAGTGCAATGGTGGATTAAGAACACGGAGAGTTAATAAACTTATTCAGATTGTAGGAAACAAAAGAACCTTTGCCGTCACAGGGAGTTAACTTCGCAAGACAACGGTACTACCAGGAGAAAGAAATTCGCCACAAATCGCATGCCTATCCGTCTAGCCATATTGGTATAATAGACCCTAAATCTCCCTAAGGAAAAGTTTATGGCCAGGAGTGAACAATTAACGGGTTTTACATACCTATAATCTGTAAATAAAAAGCAGTATGAATTGAATGTCTGAAGTTATTTCAACCTAAAAAATAATAGGTCGTGTCCATTAATTACCGCGTCTTAAAGTTCGGAACTTTAAGGTAAGTTAACTACGTGAGAAATTCTCACACTAAATAATAAAAAAGTGATTTACCTCTAACTAGTAAGTAAACCTCAACATCTAATTTTTGTTCACCATTTAACACTGTTTATGCTCATTCATTACCGACAACACAAACGACTTCATTCATTAATTTCCAAGTGCAAACTTGTATATTCCCACACTGACCGACGTATGCTGCCGAGAGACGAGCATTAGCTAAATAGACTCATTGTGTACGACACGAGAGCGATACGATACAACTATTCACCTTCCGTTTATCTGTCAATACGTTGTTTAAGATTGTAAAAATATATTAATTTTTACACATTTTAAAGTAAAATAAATAGCTTATATTTTTTAAGTTTCATTAGTTTGACGGTAAGCATGATTTGACTTTTGAAAGTGATAATTGTTGCTCAATTTGCAAGTTGTCTTAAAACTATTTGTCAATTTCTTATGTCGTTAAAGTGTCGTGACCAGTAAAATTGTAAAATTTTAGACTCTATTTAGATATTTAGCTACCGTTTAGGTAATAAATCATTTTGTCGGTACTGTGGGTAATTATGGCAATTAAGGTTAAGTAACGATTAGCTTTGTTCTTCGTCGCAAAGGAAACGTGGGATTGTGAGGTATTCCGGTGAATCAGTATTTAGGAATTTCTTCGAGTTGAATGTTTTCAGTGTCTTGTGTTTTATGGAAGCTTGTGTTCTATTGAACAAAGGGATACATGAATGGGCAATGCTAGAATCCCTAAGGTAATGAGATGGTATTCCACGGAGAATATGAGTTTAACCATTACGGTAACCAACAAGCATACGGCCACCTGCTACGAAACGATCACTTCTACTAATGGACTTGTAACAAACCTCTTACAAATACCTATGAATCTCTTATCGAATTAATTTCTTTATATGAATAATTCAAAAGATATTCTTAAATTTTAATTTTCACTTTATATCCGATTCCTATGCCAAAGTGTCTCCACTTTTATCCGTGGGAGAGCTACGCTTCGGTATGGATGGGCACATTCATGGGCCACAATAGGGCTAGACCGGAGAGATATCACGACCTCACAGAAAACTGGTGTGAAACAGCGCTTGCGGTGTATTTCATCGAGTGATTGACGATACGGGAGGCCCATACCCCAATCCCTCCCTCCCAACACCCAAAGGCCGGCAACACACTTTTGACGCCCCTAGTATTGCAGATGTCCATGGGCGGCGGTAATCGTTTACCATCAGGCGATATGTCTGCTCGTTTGCCCGCGAATCCATAAAAAGAAACTCTGCCTGTTAGGAAGCATGATAAGTTAATTTTAATTCTATTAGTTTATGATACATGGCACTGTTATTGCCAATGCTACAATGAATATTAATTGGGTAGCAACAGGAATATATTATTTCTTTATTATTTAGTTTACTTTGATTGATTTATTAAATTACTTAGTTTTAACTAAATTAACAAAGTTTGTTCTGGTCCAGCTGTGAGGCTCACTGCCCTCTGGGCCATTGAAACATGCTATGCCCATATGCACTTCAGGGCCTGCTAGCTCATTAACTTTTCACAACATCAGAAATCAAACGCTGTTAAAGAAGCTTTCATTATTTAATCTCTTGCAACGACATGTGAACCCTGATTAGTCAGATCATTGGCTGCCAACAAGTATAATAAAAAATAGTATTATTTCTCTTCTTCACCAATAAACTAATAAAAGTAATTTATTTTATGATAATATTGTTGAAAACTCCCAAGTCATATTTCAAATTATTAATAATGAGCCCGGTACCTGACGGTTTGAGATCGCGCTAAGACTTCGATCTAAAGAGGCTGCATTTGCATAAAATCATTAGTAAGCACAATGGTGTACGGGCAGGGACACGGGCCCAGAGACACTTCACTGTTGATGCTAAATATCACGTCACCTTTGACGTTTACGAATTAAATGATGTACATTACTGCTACTAACACAAAAATTAATTCATTCAATGGAACAGACTCAGAAATGGACTGTGTAGTGCTAAAAGTAGACGTGTATTGATGAGTCGTAAGAATAGCATGGCACTGGTTACGAGCCGCCTCTCGAATATGATTTATCATCGTTCATTAGGCGAGTTTGTCCGCCGCGACAACAGATGGAGCTGATAGCACTTGGCAGGGTGGCCGCCTTGTTATTATTTTTATTACCAGTTTTCAAAGAATAATACTTGAGGAATGCATCTCTTAATGAACTTCAACCCTTTTCGGGATCGACATGATGGATAGAATTAATGTCGCCTTCCATTGTTGATTGGAGACACTTTCAATGGTTTGGAACGCGTTTACTTTGATTATGTCACATTGATTTCGAGTGTGATACCTTAAATGGATTTCTTAGAAGGGTTTCATGGTTGTTTTTGCTACTGTGATGTATGGTTCTACACAAAATCAAATGCAGATCTTTTGTTCGATATGTGAATATATTAAAATAATTATTTTATTCCATATATAATTTGAATAATGAATTGAATTTCCTAAGCTTTAATGGTCTTCATGTCAGGTAAACAAAAATATATTTAAGCAAATGCATATGGCCGCCTTGGGACAACCCTATTTAAGTAATAAACATTTTCATAGTCACAATGCTCTCACTAAATCCTCTTACCATTAAAATATCGTTGCGCACGCGCAGAGCAAATACTGACAATTCTTAAAACTGCATCTTTAACGCCGTCGTCAGTCGTGTTCAAAGCGTAATTAAAGGTCCGAGAGGAATTTGCATACACTTCTCAGAGCTCGTAGGGCAGAAAAAAGGATGGTAATTAGCATATTGTATTTTGAAATGTGACGGTTGGCACGCAGTCTTATGCTACTCAGCGGTGGGTCGCTTTCCGATTTTTATTTCCTTACTCTATGTGGACGTGTCGTGATTTATTTTGAAGTTGTCATAATGAGCTTTGATATTAATTAAGACATAGGTCTAGCTACATAATTGCCTGGTTTAATAGCCAGCCAAGTATTTTTATTGAGATAAGACTTTGTTTGTGGCTACATTTTGTTTTAAATAAAGAGGTGTGAACGCCTACTATAAGATAATTTTAAAAATATGAGAAATATTTTACTTTACGCATACAAAAATAAACATTAACTTAATATACATGCATAACTATTAATTTCTAGTTTTTTTTATGGAATAGGGGACGAGCAGACGGATCACGTGACGGTAAGCGATTACCCCCACCCATAGCCACCCGCAAACACCAGAGGCTTTTCTTGAAGGTTTGAAGGTCGTATTGGCTCGGGAATGAAAGTTATATCTATAAATAAATAGTTGAGGAGATATTTCATATGTATTGCTTTCAGAAAATAAAATAAAAGTTCCAGTCAAAATACAATTAAAAAAGACAAAAGAAGGCTTTCAAAACTCATCAACAAGGTGTTGACCACATTTGATAGAATTTAAATACTAGGTCATGTCTAGTTAATAGCTCAGACACAAATCACATCAACAGCTCTTAGCAGTAGACTACTGGACATAAGACTCTTCTTAGAAAGGTTTTGGCCTACATATACTGCCCTTTACAAAACAAACCCTTTACCTAACCGCCTCGCCACATTGGTGAGCCGGTTTGGAAAATTTTCATTCACTTTGTAGTGATGTTCTTCTGGTTAGTTTGGTCACTTAGTCACCTCTTACGAAATCCATGGGACGAATAGGAGGGATTACAATCCTATTCTTAATCCGTCAAAAGAAATAGCTGATAATCTGGTCTATAAACACCATACCTGAGTTTAGAGTACAAAAATATATAACAAAAGATAACGTTGTAAAAATAATATAGAAATTCCTAATTTTAACATGGACAACATTGCTTAGCAGTACGTAAGTGGGTGCTACTGTATTGTCTATTGGATATAGTATTTATACTTACCTGCATTAAGTTGTTTTGTTTTAGTTGCTGTTTTATGTCTAGTTGTGCTAAATTGTTTAATTTAATTTTGCCATAATCTGTGGTGTTCTAATGGACCAACTAACTTTCGCCTAAAAACCTGCGTGGTTTAAGCAAGAGAATCTGTTTTTGTGTATGTTTGTAGATAATGTTTTGATCAATAAATTATAAAAAAAAAACTAAGATATACAAACTTCATTGGCATTTTTTAAATACAAGAGTATTTAAAAAATATAAATTTTACGGAATGCTATTCGTTTATACGTTTGTGTTAAGTTATTGTTGTAGACATGTTATAACTTTCGCTTGCCTAACTGGCGTGTTACTCTAAAAATCGTAATATTCGCTCTAATTAGCACATCAGTCGTATCCATACTAAGAAACCTTCTAAAGTCTAAACCAATCGTGATAGCTTTAGTTTTGTGTCTCTGTTTTAATTAATTTGGATCACGAAGTCGCCACTTCGGGTGTCACGACACGACGCTACAAACCCTGACTGACATACTTCAAAATGTCACCAAATCACTGGGATTATCGAAAATGGCTACCAGTACTACCTACCCTTTTAAGCGTTTTTGTTCGAAGAGTATCCCACATGGGGAGTTAAAAGTCCCGATGAGAGAGATAAAATGAAAGCGTGTTATATTCATTAAAAACCTCTGTTCTATTGTTGGTAGTATTAACATATTAAACGAAAATATGTACTTAAGATTATCACCATCTGGTGGAATGTCGTGTTGATATGACAAGATTCTTAGAATTTAGTGTAATTTTACTTGCATGGCGATGCGGTTTTGCTTGCTTCTTGCAATTATACTTATTGCACATAATGCACTCAAGGTCATAGGCACTTGCTTCCAGCCAACGCCAGTGTATATTTACATGCATACTTTAGATATTCACGACCCTTATAATGTTTATTTTCATTAAATTATAATTCGCATTTACTCAGTTATGCCTGTAATATAAATTATCCTGCATACGTGTGAGAAAACGAAGGTCTGGTGGGTAGGTGTCACGCTCGCACGGTTTGGCTGATGTCGCAATGTTCCAATTAGGTGCTCATTTGTGTCATGCATTGTTGCTATTCATTGGTGGCGAACAAACATGTCATTGTTACCTTTACCTATTAGTTTTGGAAGTTTGTGTTTGAAAATTGGTTATTTTTAATTATATATAAGGTATGTTTGTTAGTGTACATTTAATTTGGTTCTAATTGGAAGGTTGAGTGATGAGTCATCTAGAATGATGTGGAGAATTATTTAGACCAGGTATTTAAGTATGGATGTCTTTTATCCAGTTGAATTATTAATTATATCAATATGCGGTACATTTCTTTGGCAGATTTTTGTTTTATTTTTTACGAATCTAAAGTATCGTATACAGGAGATGGTATGGTAAAAAACGTCTTTGTAGGAGAACTTTCTAAATCTCTTTTAAATTATGGTACTTTGAGTATCTTTATTTATACTAGAAAATTAAAAAGAAAAGAAAAAAATATTTACAATAGGTACTTATTGAGGAATTTTGACGCATGTCAAAAAAATCCTTCGCATCATCGTCAACGTTTTAAAAACAAGGTTTATCCATAAGTCTATGCTAAATTCGTTTTTAGACTTTTATTGTTTTTAAATTCAATGTAATGTTTCTAATTTTGCAATTCTGGTCATGTAAATATGATCGGGAACATTGAAATCTTTTTAAAATTCATGAAAAAATGGTATTCATTATAACATTTAAAAGCAGCTCTTTGTATAGAATACATAAGGTTACAAAAGTAGTTAAAATATATGTTAAGCAATCTGATTGAGGACATATTACGGACACGCAGCCATAATAGCTGTCCTAACCGTGTATGGGAACATTAACTTAAGAGCATCATAATGGCCCAAGTATTATTTAACTAGATACTCAATAGATTCAATCAGTGATACACCGATTAACATAGTAGGTACACTCCCATCACACTAAGCCAGGCGGGGTAGTAACACAATGGACCGAACGCCATAACATCATCAAACAATTTCAAAATCTGATCCTATGCATAACGAATGGAGTTGATAAATAGTTTGAATTAACCGATTTAATGCGGGTCACCCACAACACAGTGACTGGACGGAATCTTGACTGGTAATGATAATTGAACTGGCAAACACCCAGCTTGGACTATCGGCATAATCTATTGAGAAACGACGTTGGAAACTATATGACTTGCGCTATTGTATTTATGATTTTTTTTTATTTCTTGTCTTTCGACACAATCTTTAGCGTTCTGATTAACTCGGAGCTTTACCGCTGTGAATATTGTTTCAAGCGTCCCGCTATTATTGAATAATGCACGCATCATGTTGTTCTAAGAAATCAATAGGTCGTTTCGTGCATAATTGTTGTGCCATGGTTACATTATCTTTTCCCATCTATAAATTAACAAATTTAGATAACCTTATAAAAACATATGAAAGGTTTCTAAAAACTAGTCGCAATGATACCCTATTCAGCAACTGGTGAGTAAAATTCTTTGGAAGCTAATATTTTATCAAAAGTATGCTAAGAAACGCAAAACGAAACCATCAAATATTCAACACTGGTTTTTATTGCTAATATTACAAGCTGCACACAAAACGTTAAAGGTATACTTTGAATTAACTATTTAAGATTTCAAACAAGAAAAAAGACTAATCTATCTCTGATAATTACAAAGCTCTTTGCCTAATTACAAATTATAACTAGTACACAAGCTATTGATCGATCCGAATTACCAAGTCTGAAAGCTTAGCCCTAATGCTTCAGTTTCTACCTACTTTGAACCTTCAATACAATAGGTACGTTACACTTACAAAACATTCAACCGGTTTGTTGAACCATAATCTTCCATCTGTGCTAGTCATAGGATACTCTCTAATTTAATTTTCGTAATAAAGAGAAACAATGAGTTTTATTTTAATATAGATTAACGACCGATGACTTGACACCCAGAGCTCAAATCCGAAGCCGGTTGCCCACAAACAAAGTTAATATTTACTATTCTAATATATTACTCTTCTGTAAAATGACTCTTATTCAAATGGAGTTAAAGGTTCGTAAGATGCAAAATTAAGTTTGTCAAAATCATAGATGCTGCATTAAAATTAGTTCGAAATATATTAATATGTATTAGTGTCAACCTTTTTACATTATCGGTTATTGGTTCATTGTTGTCTTATGGAAATTTCTTGGGTGATATATTTGTTTTCGTCTGATTAAAATCTTCTGTGACATCACTTGGCCCATGAACAAAAACGATCTTATTGTTCATATTAATTTATTCTGTGTATGCGCTTACATAATTTACTAACGCGCCTGTAATCCCATAAGATAAAACCTCTTTCGGTAGAAAGGTAAGGCTTATGTAAATCAGTAGGCTATTAAAAGGTGTAGAAAAAATATAGGTATATATTAATCATAAAATGTCTATACCGAGTCATAGGGACACGTTTAGGACCATTTACGGGCCCATGTTTGTATGATATTCCCATGCTGACAATTTATTACAGTTTAACTCGGCAACGAGAGGAAAAATCCTAAGATTTTACCGAAACACGAGGTCTATTTTATGATCAAAAGTTTTGTTTCACACTGACTCTATGATCTAAATAATATTAATAATAAATATGATGGAACGCACGAAATGCATTGCAGTCGGAATTGAACAAGTACTGCTTGCTTCTTAACCTTTTACAGACGAGGTATTAATACTAATTTAATCTCCAATCCAATATTGTAGCGAACAATATAACCTTTAATATTTACATTCAATAACGAAATCCCATTTTGTAGTACACAATTATAAATAAATTATTGCACCAAGATTGTGCCATCACCCATCAGTCACGGAGATATACGACCAAGTGTAATACTTTGGAGCGACCAATAAGATCACCCAATAAATACATCTAGCTCTCATTGTTAAGGCGTTTCGGTACTTTGACGATACTGGGCCTTAAATCACATAGACTCACTTAATTCATCCTGCCGAGATTTACATTTTCAACTCCTAAATTACCAACTTGAAATAAAAAAATAAAGGATGCAAACACGCTTACAACGGTTGGATACAAATAAACAAACATACAAGTGAAGCTAATACAATCATGTTAAAATAGAAAATCACTAGCTTTTACTGTGTGTGTGTGAGTGTGTTTGATGTATTATTGTTTATTAATTGTTATTGCTGTAAAGAGCAGCCAAAGAGCAGACCATGACCTTCTTCAAGAATCAATGATCTACATACCAATTTTAATTGAAATCAAATCGGTGCAGCGGTTAAGCCCTGAAAGCGTAACATGCAGACAGACAAAGTCACTTTCGAATTTATAAAATGAAGTAGTAGTATGAATCATTTAAATTCATATAATTATGTAAATGGTTTTTGTCACGTGTCGTTTGCCATTTTACTAATGTAAAGTCTCCTCTAAATTTTTATGTTTAAGTCGACAAAATCAATGAATAATGAATTTTGAGTGAGCTTGGTAATTAATAAGACCTAAAAGTCATAAACTATAAGAGAAACCACTAGTATGATAATGGTTCGGGATGAGCCTTGAACTTTATAGCTTTGAGTTTAGAGTTCTTACTTGTTTAAATCTTTTTAAGGCGAACTTTCTCTGGCTTACTAGATATTTAAAACTATTTTTTTTCTTTAGTCATCAGGGGAAGTGTAGATTGATTTGACGATTAAATGTACAGTAAAAAGTATTATTTATCTACAAAATTACTTACCCTGACAGACTCATTTATCGACGGAGAGCTCAAGCTGTTGGAGCTGTAAACTTGAAATTTGGACCCCTGATACTTTTTATTTTTATAATCGTATAAAATTATAAATAATCCATCAGATAGACGTTTATCATTATCAAAGTTAGAAACAACAAATAATAAAAATTAGAAAATAAGTAAAACCGCACGGCATAGTTAGTTATATATATGATTAAACTTTACCGCCTTTGTAATAATAAGGCTTTTGTAATGCGACTGTCACTCATGAAAATTAAAAGTCTTTAAACAAAAACAATCCTCTTATAGTAACTGTGTCAACACTTCTTGAGTTAATAAGTTATGATAACTTTTCGTACCCTTAGGCTGTCCTAAAGTAATGACTATACAAAAATATACGAATAAGATCTGTGTTTTGTTCAATAATATTTCACAACATAAAACGTCACTTAACAAATAATGGTACGCCAAGCAATTCTAAAATTCCGTTTTACGATTTGTTCATAAATACGATTAAGTCCATTGAATTTATTCATAAAAAAATATAAGTCGGTGTTCGTGGTTACAACCTTTTTATTGGATTTTATTTAATATTATTTACACAACCTAAGTTACGATCAATTTGATTCAACGAAAGCCAATCTTATAAGTGTTCACTTAACCTCACTACAATGTACGTGGCTTTCTTATTAAAATTATCATAAAACACTAAGGAGAAATTTCTTGAAGCCTACGCTGTGTGAGGTCGATGGCTCATTTGATGAGAATGCGGATCTGACTGATACAATCCATCGATGTAGATTGTTTTAATTGTTTCGAGATGGTAAACGAGCGTCGTGTCAATGAGAGGTCAACTAACGACGTGATTAGTATTTCAAAATGAGAACTCGATTCCACTTAATGCTAATCGAAACTTTATCGACACGCCGTGCAGTGTTGCGACTTTACTTTTTTATTTTTAATTATGTAAACGGCTTTTTTAATTGCCAGTTGTGAAAAGAGAAAATATATTTATTGGTATGCTTGTAATCTTTATTTATGTTTATAAAAAAAGGTTTATTGTGTATATTCCTATATCATTGTATAAATTTTGTCTCATTCTTGACCCAAATAAAAGGAAGCGGTATTTGCTTCACCTCTTAAATCTCGATTCAAGAAAGTTAGTTTAAGGTTTTTGCTGACCCCTAACAGCCGATGCTTAAATTTATTTGTATTAATACTTCGAGTAATATCACCAAATGTTCTGTTTTTTAATACAGTTCATATAGCCCAAGATAGTTTGACGTCACTCGTCATTGATAAAAATTGTTACAATTCAAGTACAGCGAAACACTTAAAGAAATTCACATTAATGATTTTGCTTGGGCAGCACTTATTGAGGAATTTAATAAAATACCGGTTTTTATTAAGGCTAAAGCTATAAAAGATCCGAGTTCCAAATCTTTTTCATTCAGAAAAGCGAGTTGTATCACGACCCAACAGGTAGGATATACGATCTTTCTTTTCACACACATTTGATGATAATACTGAGATACAAACGATGATCAAGTAAGTATATAAAGAATAACTAGTGTTGTAAATATTATTTGCCTGTGATTAGTCACTAGGGTTCTATATAAGCAGTAAAATTACATATCAACGAAACAAGTATTCGACAAAGACATTGATTTTTTTATTGACAGGGAAAATAGCCACTTTGGATCTAACTAAGATGACCGATGAACTGAGGATGACCGTCCTCTGGCCCCTGACCTACTCTGGAGGAGCCGAACCATATGATCTCAGGTTCTCAAGTTTAATTACTAGTGGTTTTAGTTGTTCAATTATTGCAACTATATCTAAGTCATTGTTGATACCCCAAATATTATTATACTAATAAAGGAAAAATAGCACATGTTTTCGTAGTTTTTCTTTTCGTTGTAACAATTTTTTCAAATATTTTTTATATAATGTACAAAGTAAATTATTTATAACAATTATGTGTAAAGTAAATTATTTACATAATGTACAATTACTTCAGGGAACATCGATAATTACCACCCATCGTCGTTAATATAAGATCAATACTTGAAATTTGAACTTATAAATACAAAATTAATGTTGAAGCATCATAAAGTACTTATATGTCGCCTGTGTTTGTGTTAAGGCTCAACATATTTTGGTTTGTTCGAAATTTAAAGTCAGTTCGTAAATAAACACTTTTACATTTGATATCGTGCAATAAAGAACAGGGTTATCACCTAAATCTTATCTGAAATAAAATTATATTAATTTTAACTTAGGGTTTTTAGAATACTTTTATTAACTTTGTTTAAATTAGAACAGATATGAGACCCACATAGTTGTTAATATTAGGAACTTACAACAGGAGCAGATAAAGAAACAAATAGTGTTAAAAATACTAACCAAAGGACTACTTGTAGCATTAAATGTATTTAGATGGATTTGACAAGAAAAAAAGGCAACAAAATATCACTATGTTCATACAAATCTACTGTTATTTGTATGAATTGTCATTGTAAATAATAATAATATTAATATTTTTAATAATTTTTATTTGTAAATACACACATATACATAAAAAACACCCAAACTCTACAAAAAATATTTTCAGATCATACACACATTTGCTCCGACTGGGCATCGAACCCGAGACCTCAAGCTCAGCAGTCGCTTACGCTACCACTGATCATTAACTCTCATATTTCCCTTGTCGTATGTCAACCTTAATAAGGATCGTACTGAAATTCCCGCCTACATTAGTTAATAAGAGGCGTTTGAGTGTGTTTAATAAAAATGGATTGTCCTCCGTGCCGGAGGGTTTAAATAAAAAAAAACATGTTCATATACTCTCTGTATAGCTTGTTTAGGAGGGACATTATGTTTTGGAAAATCGTTAGCAACGCCTACGGAAAGACTATCTACAACAGACTCAGGAAGGTACAGGACTTATCAATTTAAAAAAAAACCAATTGTTTTACTTACCATCCAAGCATTTTATTGATACATCTTTATAGATCTGTCAATCTAAAATAAATCATTATCTAGAAATTGTAAATAACTTTTTGAATGCGAAAAAAAAACGTTAATTTTTTACAATAAAATATTATAAAGTATAATTACATGAGTACAAATTAAAGTAAAACTTCACGATAAAACTGAATAGTATTGAATGGATTTTCATGTAATATAGTTTATTTCATGTAATGAATTAAGTGATCTATATGAAAATAATACGTTACGGAATGACTACTTTTAAAATGTCGATAGTTTAAGGTTTGTTTGTAAGGTCTGCATTGATCTAATACTAACCCTTTGTTGGCAAATAATAATTAAACTTATAGTGTCAAATATTAAAAAAAAATATAATCGATATATTCAAAAAGTCATTTCTAAAACATTTGTAACACTATAACCTCATATCTTGACGCATAAGCCGTCCTCACTTATCCGAAACACCACATCCCCCATGCACTTAATGTACAAAATATTGTAATGTTATTATTATTTCAAATGATAACCCAAGCTTGCATTCAAAACCGGATAGAATAATTTCAATAGTTCGTGTGGTTGGTTACAGATAAATCAGTGAAGTGAGATATGGATGAGACGACAATTATTCAGATAATATCATCTAATAGGCGACATAAACTTTTTTCTCTTTGCGTATTATCTGTAGACTATTCATTCATTTACATTGAGAATTTAAGTTCAAGGAAGGAGAATGAGTGAGCATATCACGAGAAGCAGAGGAACAGCAAAAGTTGGAAACTTTTACGTGTTAATTCTACCTTTCAACTATAAACATAACATTTGAACATGTACAAAGAATCTATAAAACTCTTAAAGCTACTAATCTCTACGATATTACCCAAAGAACACCAACAGTTGAATGCCAGACACCCAGCGCGAAGAATTAATATTTAAATACCTACTAGAAGCCTAGTATCCACGCATTCAGTCTTTAATTTAATAGTTATCGGTTTCCGCAAATTAAAATTAAATTCAAACTTACATTTGGAATGAAATAAGTACAAACACAAAAAGTCATCGAACATTTATTGCAAATAAATATAACAGATAGAGGCGACTCAGGTGGGAGACATAAAACTGGACAAGATCACAACCCGGCTAAACTAAACGTAGGCAGACCTAATAAAAACCTCTAAGCCATTTAAATCTCTCTAAACGACAGGGTTATAGTTTAATTTTACTGCAGAAAGCATTTCCATCACAATTGGAAGTGACTTCTTGTCATTTATTTTAAAGTGTTTGTGGGCTGCGTCCTGACCGTGCGTTATCATAAATCTTTTTTAAGATCGTACCATAAATGCAGATAAGGTCGCACCCAATCGTCTAAAGATTGCCCTTTGCCGAATTCACAATGCTTACGAATCGCTGCCGAATGGAAAATGATTAGCTATTGAGACAATGCACATTTAGGTACAATCCTTTAAAAATGTTCATAAAACAGAACGGATATTTGGTTATAGACAATAACCAAAAAATCAAAGAGATTGAATTGTGATTTTTCTCAGTTAAAAATAATAATATATGTTTTCGCAGCGATATGTAAGTAGGATGAAGTAAAATCCGTGGGAGAGCCACGCTTCGGCATGAATGGGCCGGCTCGACCGGAGTGATACCACGGCCTCACAGAAAACCGGTGTGAAACAGCGCTTACGCTGTGTTTCATCGAGTGAGTGAGGATACCGAAGGCCCATACCCCAATCCAACGCCCCCTATCCCCCTCACCATTCCCCTTCCCCCCAGGCCGCCATAGTGTGGGTCACCATGCTGCATTGTTCTTTTTCGCATTGAGGATGGTGACCACCACTCTTGGATTCTGCTCATGCTTTCCATCAGGCAGGGCTGAGTCATTTTGGCAGCTTAAATATAAAAAAAAAAACCTAAATTTTAATTTTATATATATCTATATATAATAAGTAGTACTTTGTATATTTAGTACTATTTGATCCATGTGTCTTTTTCATGTTACTAAGATAATATTTGAATAAGATTTTTGATCATATTGATGCAAAAATTGACTTTCGAAATGTTGAATAGATTTTAATCTATTTACACCTTTAAAAGAGCTACTGCAGCAATCATTGCATATTTTAAAAATCTGAATCTCAGAAATGGTCCCGATGATTTTCATGAAATGTTGTATGCAGGGAGTTTCGGGGCAGTATATCGATCTAGCTAGGTTTTTTTTTTAAAAAAAATACAAAAGAAAAACTTGCAAGATTCGCTCATCAAAGTACTTTGCTCTGGTAATTGCAGTGTACTTAAAAATGTACTTACGCAAAGTATTCATTCAATGTGAGTTAATAGTTTTAATAATAACAATAGTATAATATATTATATATTATGCTAATAAATATAATAATAGAAAACATAAATACTAAAAGAGTGTCAAAGTTTATATTTGTAAAACAAAAGTCATTTTGAACTGTCAAATCCACATGAGGATGGGCCACTTATAAATTAATTAGTGCGCATTTTATACATCAACCCCTAGATGATCTGAAATCTAGTGTAAGTGCACTTTGTGTCATTGTAAATTGTGTCTTATTTTTGAAATTAGTGGAAGGTAGCTTCTATAGTTATTAAAAAGGACTAGCTTTTGCCTGCAACTTGCAACGCTGTAAAGAGTTGTCTTATGTCTTTCATTAAGAATCTAAGTATCTTCATACCAAATTTAATTAAAATCTGTTCAAAATCGGTAAAAGCGTGACTAAATTAACGTGGCAGAGCCACACTTCGGCACGAATGGGCTGGGTCGACAGGAGTGATACCACGGCCTCACAGAAGACTGGTGTAAAACAGCTTTAACGCTGTGTTTCGCCAAATGAGTGACAATACCGGATGCCCAAACTTCAACCCCTTTCCTCATCCCCCAAATGCTGTCGATGCACTTGCGAAGCCTCTGCTGTTGCGAGTGTCCATGGGCAGCAGTAATCCGTTTGCCACCTATTCCATTCATATTTAAACTTCCAAATTTATAATATTAGAATGGTTTTGGCATAGATTGGATGTAGGGTGAAATAATAGTAGGCATTAAACCAAACTAACAGGATGTCTAGTCTATATTTGGCTTAGTCTTCGTTAAAACCGGAATGATTGAGTGCTGGTTGCGATCTCAGTAAATTGATTA
Source organism: Hyphantria cunea (assembly GCA_003709505.1). Taxonomy (NCBI): domain Eukaryota; kingdom Metazoa; phylum Arthropoda; class Insecta; order Lepidoptera; family Erebidae; genus Hyphantria; species Hyphantria cunea. The sequence goes on along the minus strand of PKRV01002075.1, from coordinate 312,445 downwards.
AGTGTCTGAGTTTTAAATATTTCCCGTTTAGCGCGTTCATGTTGAATGATCAATTAAGTTGATCGACGTATGAGTGCGGTGATTTGGGAATCAAACACATCTGAGTATTGATCTGAATGATTTTTGTATTTTAGCACTTTAAACTTTCAGATCGAGATCACGACACTAATTCGTTTTAACGTGTATTAAACGAAATGCGTCTCATCAGATTTTTATAATTCAGAACTCGAAATAAATATATTTTTTTAGACATCTAACACACATCACTGTCCAGCCTCAAACTAAGAACAGAGTTTCTACTGCATGAGCTGAGTTGACTGATAAAATATACACATATATATATATATATATATATATATATATATATATATATATATATATATATATATATATATATATATATATATATATATATATATATATATATA
>PKRV01002075.1:296397-312009 GCA_003709505.1 Hyphantria cunea | reverse complement strand
TCGGTGACGCTGTGGTAGCGTATGCGACTGCTGTGCTTGAGGTCTCGGGTTCGTTGCCCGGGTCGGACTAAATGTTTGTATGATCTGCAATTTTTCTTTCGGAGTTTGGGTTTTTTCTATGTATATTATGTATATATTTACAAAGTATATATGTATTTATATTAGTTGCCTAGTACCTATAACACAAGCTAGCTTGGAGCTAGATGGCGTTGTGTGTATAATAATAAGTGTATAATAAGTGCATAAGTTTTATTTGAAATCAATATATATATATATAAATATATATATGTCATCTGATGGCTGGTGCCTATCGCAGTCCACTGCTAAACATAGGCCTATCCACTTCCACGACATTTAGTACGATCCTCGGCTTCTCGCATTCAGCTCCTGCTAGCTATCTTACGCAGATCATCACTCCAACGGGTCTGTGGACGTCCCAAACTAAGACGCGGTCTCCACTCAAGAATCCGTTTATCCCAACGGTTATCAGTTCTGCGGCTAATATGGCCAGCCCATTCCCACTTCAGCCTACTAATCCTGAAGGCTATGTCGCTGACCTTGGTTCTGATGCGATCCCTCAGAGAAACGCCTAGCATAGCCCTCTTTATAGCACGCTGTGCGACTTTAAATTTGGGGAATTGAATAAATGTATTTTAAATTACATAGAAAACATACAAACTCCGAAACAAATATTTACAAATCATAGAAACATCTTTAAGTCCGATCCGGGAAACGAACCCTGGCCCTTAGCGCAGCAGTCGTATATTTCACAACTGCGATCACCCAGACAATCAAACATTATATTTCAATATTGCATTTTGGTACATTTATATTTAATAACCAAATAAGATAATTGTATATCTTGATAGTTCAAATGGACAGAACAGACAAGGACTATATTAATTAGAGTAATTTTCGTTAAAGATAATTCTTGGTGGCCAAAATACACTATTTTTATTTTTTAATATAATTTATAACAAGTTGAAAAACGCTAGTATAAATAAGACAAATATAACGATATATTTATCATCAAAATCGGTTCAGTCATTTAGTAGTTGCTAGGAAACGTTAGAGGGACAAACTTGTACAAAGCTAAGCTGCTTTTTTTGACTTCGCCAGAGTCGACTTATAAATGACAAATGTTTCTTAAAACATTCAATAACTTGAAAATAGTCACAACAATGATCACAAAACTTTAAATATCTAACGACGCATAAAATTTCATACAAACGTTTGTACTTTCTATACTAGAGCAACAAAAGATCTAATTGAAGCGAAAAAAAGGAATGATTCTCAAATGATACGTGTTTGTTTGTGTGATTGATGTATCGACGGCCGAGGCGGCTATTTAACGGGCGGTTAGACAAAATAGTGGAGGTATGCGAGACGTCGGGGTGCCATAGCTGTGTTGTTCGGATGTAGGTGCCAGCGGTACTCAAAGTTAACGAACTTTATATTTGTACACTAACATGTTTTTATTAAATTATATTTTAAATTTTATTTAATTATTACTAAGTAATCTGCTTTCGATTGATTTTATTTTTCATCACTTTTTGTCAGATTTATATGTGTTCAAATATACATAGTTAACATATAATCCTTTGGCGAGTTTTTGTTAAAATGTTAAATGGTATCACCACAAGTCAGAGTAAGTATCTTTCTATCTTAAGGAGCCATGGATGTGATGAACGACACAACTTTGTTGTTACCATTTTAATTTATATTTTATAGACTTACATATTATTTATATTAACGTTTGTATTACCAACTGTCTGTTTATTTTATGTGTTTTAGTTATATGTATATATTTATATCACATTTTATATAATACAAACTGACGACAACGGGCGCGGGCCCTATCATAATACCAGCACTGCAGTCACTTTAGCACAGTAATACGCTGAGCTAGGTACATTTTCTGACATTACACAGGATACTATTATACAATTGTTTGTGTTCCGTTACCTTAACTCTGTATAAAACAATGTGGTGTCCTGTGTATGTCAGAATAAACGATTTTTTTTCTTTCTTTCTTTCTATTACAGCATATTAAAGCTATGTTAACAAATATGTCACCATAATTTTTTATGCAAATGAGCAATGGCCATGTGTAAAATAAACTTTGTATAATTTTTTACGACAAGTTTATTACGTTTTAAAAACATATTGTTTAAAAATATAATATTATTTATAAACTTTGCACATCGCTGTCTCTCAAACATTGAGACACTCGTATGTGCGTGTCGTGATCACAATCAGGTTATTTCACTGGTAATTATGATACGACGGGCGAGAGTTCGACCCCGGGTCACACCATTTCCAAATGTAACCGAAATTAACCGAATGTGGCTGAATCTGGCACACGTGACTTAATGTACTCTCAAATTCTCATCTTGATTATATCTCATTATATTTGTTTATAACGAATAATGTTGAGAAACTGCTTCGATTGTGACTTTCACAATGAGAATCATTGTCGAAATGTTAATCGATTTATTGTTTGTTGGATTGGTCTAAAGATTGTTGATCATAGTTGCTGTGAATTAAGCCCTGCTTTAAATGTATTCACTATTGCCTTGGCACAAAATTACTGAGTAGAATAAATTACTAACCATTTTTACATAACCACTTAAATTGATCTACAGTTTTAATGTTTCGTTCACTATAACCATACCGTAAGTTATAAGACAACCGGCAAAAACGCTGTATTAGAATTTTGCTTAGTGCTAACTTTTCATGTTTATTTAAACCAAACATTGAATAGCAAGGCCTTTGCCCCACCAGGTCATCAAATAAGCTTCAAAGTTCAGCTAGGCTGTAGCTTCATGAAAAATTTATAGAGCATAGTGCGCATAGGCAATTTAAGTTAATATTTTACTAGTTTATGCCCGCAGCTCCGTCTGCGTATATGTCGGTTTTCGCGGCAAATAGTAGCCTGTGTTATTTTAATGTATCAGCTATATTACTATAAAGTTTCATACAAATCCATTGAGTAGTTTTTACGTGAAAGAGTAAAAAACATCCATCCATACAAACTTTCGCGTTTATAATATTAGTATAGATTAAGGACAAAAGCTAAGATTGTTTGTCTATTATATATACTATTTCATATATACAAAACTATTTGAAAAGAAATTATTTGATCTTTATCTCTTCTAAAGAATATATTCAATATTATAAAATATTTAGGAACCCTTCTACCACGTATATAACAGGATAGCGTTTAATATTTACCTCTACAAACACTGAAAGATGTCAACATTGATAATATAAGGACGCATTCCCACCAATACACCGTGTAATCATATTAAAAAGTGTAAACTGTCTTCGTGGGCGGGAGACCCCGGGTCAAACGAATTCATAGATAAAAACCAGCCGTCGAATATGACGTCACATAGCTCACCACAACCTTCCCGACCACAGACTAGTAATGACTCGACGTTGATTTAACACGCCCGTTAATTTATATATCAAATGAATGACAACATACAATGATTTATGGTGAATAAAGATTAGATAATTGTTGCTTTTAGGCTTCTTTATTTTGTGGGGCTTAGATTGGAACGTGTATTTTGTGCTATAAAATTTGAGGCCATATCTTCATTAAACTGGAGGCATTATTGCAGGTCGTAAATAGTTATAATCATATTGTTCCAATCCAAATAGAGGATTTGTACTACTAATCAAACACTTCTAAACGATTTCATAGTGGATTCCAATCTTCAAAAAGTCTAAAAAAAATTTTCTCAAGACTCTTTCCTTGTGTTCCTTTTTCAAAGACAAAGCTCGCATTAGAAATATTTATAAAACGAACACAAAGAACACCCAGACTCTAAACATCCACTTGTAGAACCCGGTACTCAATACCATAGAACGTCCTACGCCATCCATCCACATACGTAATTCTTATATACTACAATATTATAAATCAATTTGCTTACAATTACAATTTGAAAAACTGTAGCCATAGAAACTATTCATAGATACTTCACAATGATATAATTTTACATGCAATAATATCTCTTCCCGAACTACTATTTCAGGACACCTTTATCGCATTGGCATGCACACGACAATTCCTTCAATGTATATCAATAAGGTACAGACAAATATTTGTGGGAGCACAATAGTTAGATGCAGCCCACGAGGCGTTCCAGTTGCCCCCGCGCTGTATATCACGTTGCCCCTGCGTCGACAGTGTTTTGCACTTCGCGTTGCTTAGGGACGGACTTGGGAATTAAATGGTTAGTGGGACTGGGGAATTAAAAGTGTATTATTTTAAATATTACATTTAAAATAATAATTATAATAGAATAAATAATTGTTATCAAATAAACCTATTTAATGATGTTCGAGCTTTTGGAGCTTGCAATATAAAAAAATATGCATTTCTTATTAATTTATATGTAAAAAATATACAAATGTTTTTTAGGTTTTAAAATTAGAAAGTTATTTTTCTATAATTAGAGAAACTATCATTACTAGTATTCCCTTCGCAATCCTAAAACTCATTCGAATTTTACAGGATTTTTAATGAAACCCCTACAGCAAATCCTTTGAGAAATTTCAGTCGATTTGATAAGGGCATACTGGAATCACTGTAAGTGGGTATAAAGAACTGTGAAAGTTTCGTGATAAAAAAGACCAAAATCTTAGTTAAACGAAATGTAAGATGTAAATATAAGGAAGCCATTATTGTAAGGTAGTTACTGGCCATAAAATCGTTATTTGTGTTGTCAATACAGCCCTGTTGCTATGTAGTACCAGTTGAAAGAGTTACAACTCGCGGCCGCGGCGTGTTCAACGGCGGCCCACACACCGATACGACGTCACCTATTTATTGTGAACAATGAATTAAAGTATTACTATTGATATATTCCGAAAAGATTAACTTGCTCGTGTTTGACCTATCACAGAACATACGAGATAAAAAGGTAAACATCTCAAATAATAATCGATCGTGGGGATATTTATAGATACTACTCATCATCATCATGGGGTGTCATTTTGAAATTTGGAGTTCAGCAGACAGTATCCCGCGCGATAATGAGCGACCTCTTTTGGTTGGTGATATATTTTAGTCCAGTCCCGGCCCTGTTGTCATATATCCACTTTCTTCGTGACCTACCTGGTGTCTTCTTGTTTCGTGGTGTTCGTGACTCTAGTTAGTAATTTCTTTTTTAGTTCTAAATGGAGCCTCAGGAATTCATATTGAGGGCCCCTTTGTATATGTCTAAAGAAGGCCATTTACCTCTTAAATATATTAAACATCAGTTCCTTCTAGCACTTGGCCCGCTTTAGCACTTTGACGTTGGATGGAAAGCTAGTTCGCGGTATTTTTAACATCTTCCGAAATAATCATATCTCGAAAGCTTGTAGTCGGACCGACCATAATAGTTCGACCATAAGTGATTTTTTATTATTTTCTTTTAAGTTCGGGCACTCCTCTATACAAAGTTTAACTGTTTCAAATTTCATATTTCTACCCTCGCATCAGTTGCGTTGAAACTAAGTTTCTCGACACGTATTCATGTATAGATAATGTTAGAAAGTCTGGATTTCCTGGCAACAGTTAAATCAAGTTGCTACAGTATAAACGATATGGTATAGTTCCTTTTACAAAATACTCTCAATATTTAATTATCTAATTGCCCGATTGTCAGACGTAGGATTACCTTCTATTATAGCAAACAGTTGGCAAAATGTATTTTTTTTATATACTTCTGATTACTACCTCTGGTATACAGGCTTGATTAGGTACTTATGTTTATTTATTTATTTTATTTATCAATTAAAAGTAAATGAAACTTAGAATTTTAACTGTAACTAACTATATCTAATCTATCCCAAGATTATAGCGAGGCAAAGGTCAATGATAAAACTTAGGGTAGCTTTAAATCCTTATAATATAAAAAAAAACAATAAAGCAAAGCCTATTGAATCAATCAGTGATCAATAATGGGCTTTAATATTCCGATGAATATAGATAGATTCACAGTCATATCTAGAAATGCTATGAACTATAAGTATCTCTGCATTGTTTCATTTTACGATGTGTCCACACTATTGTTCCCTTTACAATGGATTTCGTCTGCGTGCTCTTGTTTCTAAACCGGTTCGTTGTTATGAAGAAAAATTACCATTCGTTATCTTTACTAAGAACATAGTCTCTTGCGGTTCTTTTTAATTGATTGTTATCAGAAACGTTCATGGAAAGTCTAAAATTGTGTTAGATTTAGCAAAAATAGGAATGGTAGTCCTAACCTCTGTTCTATACCAATTTTTTATGGTTTCTTAGAATTAATGATTTTTTATAAGCTTTGCCTTGTTTCCTACAGACTGAGTAAGTAAAGGCAGTTGCAAGTGACCACAGACACTTTTAATTACATACCGTAAAGTGACCAATTCGCTTTTTTTTATAATAATGATTTTTTTTCGGACTTCCAACACAAAACGCCATCCAGTCCCAAACTAAGCACAGCTTGTATTATGGTTACTAAACAACTGATATTTATACATATTTGCAGTTTTTTTTAAATACGTTTATATTATACATAGAAAACACTCAAACTCCGAATCAAATATTTGCAGATCATACAAATATTTGGTCGGACCCGGGAATCAAACCCGAGACCTCAAGCACAGCAGTTGCATACGCTACTACTGCAAAACGCAAAAATAGTGAATAGTAGTAATTTATTTGTTACAAATTCAGTACAGTAAATACACAAAGTTAAAGTAAATACAATTTAACATATTGTTATATGTGTATATGATACAAAAGCATCACTAAACAGCCATGGTGTGGGTCACCATGCTGCATTGTTGCATGCATACATTCGCAATAAGGATGGTAACCACCACTTTCGGATTTAGCTTATACTTTCTATCAAGCAGAGCAGAGTCACTTCACCCTTACATAAAAAAGGTATCTTTTAGTCAAGCATATGTTTAAATCGGTTTTCGCTTAGGCGTGAGTTACCAAATTTTAGAGTTGATATATAATTCAATAAAAAATAATATAAAAATAGTATTTTTCTTTTTGTTTGTCTTAATATAGACAATAGAGATTTTTTAAATTGAACCTCATTCATTTATTCATATTTCCATTGATTTAACTACATGAATCACATTTAAAGTTACGAACGGTTAAAGCAGTTACTTTGATATTTTCATAAAAAACGAAAGTAATAGACAAACTTTGAAAACCAAACAGATTAATAATACCGAACGATGGGTTAAAATTTCAAAAACAGCATTCCTTAAAGTACTAAATGGAGCTATTAATTTGAAAGAATGTTTAAGAATTCCTCGAACTTTACAAGACCGAACGAAACACAAAATGAACAAGTTGAATGAATGAATCTGAACTATGTGATAAATAGTTGAGACAAATGTTATTGTACCAGAATAAGGAAAATGGACATGTTCACTCATTGTTTATTTGGGCGATTATGTCACTTGTACAATTAGTGTCAAAAAGCGATTGAACCTCATTGTGAACTATCATTTGTCTCCGACTTCACTTGTTTGACAGTCTTTCATTCATTCAAGGTCTTTTAAATAATTTATGATGACTAATTTTCAAAAACTGTTCTACGATTTTTGGAAGTATCTCCTACTGTCAAAAACGGCTATATTTCTACAGTAAATAAAGTTTTAGTAAGAAAAAATTGCGATATAACTTTTAAGTTTATAATTAACGAGAAAACGCTCGGTGGTGTCATGGCGTCTGTTCATGTAAGATGCTACGTCACTATTTTGAAGTGAAACTTCTTTAGGCGCATGAGGGTAAATTTTTTACAAATGTAACGTCACGCAAGTATGCAACGAAAGTGTCGAAAAAGAGAGAGAGAGCGATCGAGACCGATTGAGAGAGAGTAAGACAGGGCGAACGTAGCATGAAGCAACTAGCGATGGAGTGAGAGTAGGGAGCAAGCAAGTGACAAAGATCGAGAGAAAAAGTGAGATAGAGCGATTGTCGTATCACGCACAGTGCCATGGAGCGAGAGGTGGGAACGAGCTAAGAAGTTTCCCTTCTGACATGTGTACTTTGTACGCACGCACTGTTTTTTTCAACCAGTGTCAATTATAGGTCTTAGAAAAAGTAAAGAGATCGTTGATTATATCCAAACCAAGTGAACTTTATGCATAAGTGACATAACTCGCTCCGATTGGTGCTAACTTAACAGGGCCGATAGCTGTATTTTGTAGTTTTAATTATGTTAAACGACTTTTAATCTCGCTCTAAATATGAAAATAAATATTTCTTATACTCTCTGAACCCCATTTCATCAGATATATACATAATTCTAGTGGTTACTCATCATGCCTACTCTGTTGGAGTTTTGAGAATACTGTTAGAGGGTTCGGCGTGAACGCTGCGACTTCGTTGCAGCTATTAGAATTTCAAGGGTCCTGCTTACGATTATGGTGGTTATCTAGTAAAGGGTTGGTATGGCACGGTCTAAAATAAGATTGCATGGGATTGTGAACACCTCTTTAATCGTAAGGTATAAATCTCCACTAAATAGACAGCGCAAAGGAAAGGTGAAAGGATTAGTGTTTCATCTTTATGTTATATATTTAGGTGTGTATATATTAGCAAGCTTAACATTGAATATATAAAAGTATTTTCACAAATAATTATTTATATTTTATTTATTTACACTTATAAAGAAAAAGAAGTTTGAAATCTACTTATATACCTGAATATAATATGTAGTTATATTAAATGCGAATCATGACATCCCTGAACTGTAAATACTTGTATTTATGTGGACACAAAATGTGCCAAAAACTGTAACTTTAAACCGAATGTAATTTATATAAGAGAGGTTTATGTTGCAGCTGTTAAAAATTAAAAGTTGTATTAAATGCAACAAGAAATACATTACATAGGTCTTACACTAATTTAGTTTTTTTTCATAACTCTAAAGCTGGTATTACTAAACATTTGAATCGTTCAATATGAACTTTATTTTATTGCCTAAAAACGTTGAGCCGTGACACAGTTATTAAAAAAACGACAATATAAACAATTGGGTATCAATGTCGTCCCTTTATATAATTTTAAAAACCCCACAGTAATCGTACCGTATCATAACAATAAAATTTTTATATGTTACAGCACATGCTCTTAAAAAAATCGTATTATTTAATCCTAAGTGAAGTGTCGTCTTCATTTTATCAAGTTCCAAGTGTCGATATATTGTTATAACGGCGATGCGTGGTACTAAAGAGTGCAGGCCAGATAACCACGTGGATGTACTCCCCTTGTTAACGATCCCACAACCAAATAAATTTGTAACCAAATTAGTCCCGAGCGATAAAATTTATTCGAAATCCACTGAGGAGAGTAAAAATAACACATTCTTTGTCGGATTAAAGAAGAGATATGAGCGAGATACGGGTCCCCAACGCCTCTTCCGTCCGTTTTTAACACTTCCAATTAATAAAATTGATTTTGTTTTTTAATTAAGCCCGTAACGAAGGCTTGAGGCTTGTTTAGGGACCCAGATCGGGTGTACCTCTTAAAACGAGATTTATTTTATTGCTCAAAGCACAGCATTTGGGATCTTCGACTCTGATCGTACATACGCGACAAAAATCAATCGTCTACATTTACAGCGCCATCGATGCATAAAATTTGTTGTTTATAAAATGTAATCGAATTCGTAACAATTATGCCGGTGTAAAATTACTGAACGGAAATTAGGCTCGCATAAAGATTTCAATAAAGGTAAAAAGTGAGTTTTAGTATCCTTTTTGTTTTTTAACGATCGATCCTTCCATTATAAAAACGATAACTTTAATTTTGATAGAGTCGTTCCTAAATATAGCAAATGCAAACAGGAAATTTAAAAATATACAAACATGACCAAAAGTGGTCATTCAGAAATGTAACAAAGCGGATTATGATCGCATGCACGCAACTTTTTTTTTTAAATTTTTATTTTAATTACAACAAATATAATTTAACAATCTCATCATAGGTATTTAATATTAAACCAAACAGCACAGAACAATTAAATACGTACCAATATACTTAAATTCTATCAACGATAAAAATAAAAGTCCTAATCGAAACTTAGTACACCAAAATAATGATGTTCAAAGGCCATACATTTAATCCCTCGCCATAAAAAGTTCTATTGAAAGCTTCGCTAATTACAGTGCCAACATGCACAGAAGCATGCATGAATGACCCCACATCGATGTGTGAACGTGTGCTACTTATTTGTGTATTATTACGTATGCGTGTATGGGTGTATGGACGAATCTTTACGGCATTCCCGTACTCATTTGCATATGAATGTGTAATTAAACTACGGTATGAATGCTAAAACACTTAGACCCCATTTTATACGCATATTTTGATCTTTATGTTCGTTTCGCTAGTTTTTGTCCTTCGATTTGCTTGTAATGATTTCGTTTTTCATTATTCTTTTACTGTATTTCTTCATATTGTTATATACTATCATAAATTTCATTCTCAATGTTAATATCTTGATATTTTATATTTCACAAGTAAATAAAGTAAGGTACATGGTTTTTGATGGCTTTTTAATTTAATAAATAGCCAGTGTTGCAGAAATTCAGAACAAGGTATTATAGATTGATACTTTATAGACTTAACTAAAATAATATGCTTTTAAAAAGGCCTGCTATAATATATTGTTAGTAATAAAGTCAAGAAAAACCTGTCTTCACCTTGCGACCGATCAGCAGCGCACGTGTCAGTACCAGGATACTGCGCTAACTGTCATGTAAGCCTTGTATAAGAATATCAGTGTGAGCCGTTGACCTTTTAGTATTTAACGATGTTCAATACTCGCTGGTGACTTATTATACAGATGCACCAGAGCATATGAATGGTAAACCATAGATAATCTACCACGCATTTGCAACGCATCATTGCATTGCAAAAAAAAACATGAGTAAATATCACACGTTTTTAAAAGGCACCAGCATTGACGGACTTAGAAGCAGAACATGCATCATCTTAGAAAACTGGTGAGTAATTTGCACAATTTCTATAAAAGCCAATAGGAAGAGAGTTTCCAGTGAAGTGCTTCGTGTCACACCTGATTGAAGATCTTCATCCATGCAAATCGTTTTAGCGCTGATACTGTTTATATAGTGAATAAGTTCACAAAGTTAAAAAATTAGGTAAAAACGGGTGCCTAAAACTATGGGAAAGATAGACCTTTAAATATATAAGTCTATAAAATAAAAGATGGGGTCAAACGCGTTTAGCGAAATAAACATAAACAATACATTTAAAACAATTGAGGTCCGGCTGCCAGGTAAAACCTTAGTTATGCTCCTTGCCAAGAGCTTTGATTTCCCTAAGAAATAGAAGTGATAAAATACAGTACATAATTTTGAAAAGATATTTAATGCAAATTTTCATATTAGAGATATTCAAAAGAGTCACAAGCGAAATCATATTTTATAACTTAACCATTTCGTAAAGGTAACGGCTCTCACAAATTAATATAGACATGGATTAAAATAGCAACATTTTTAGTATAAAAGTTTTCATGAACGAGATGAACATCATGGTCTGTTAATTCGTAAAGAATACCAAAAAGCCTTATTTAAATTTTAACCAATACAGATAGAGCTGAAATTCCAATGTCAGTAAATTTCATCAGACGTAATAAAACATCTGTAGAGCGAACGACACAGAGAACACTTCAGTTTCAATATGGCATGTGAAAACACGGTCAAAGCGAGATTGCACTCAGAAACAAAAGCACTCAACAGAACAATTAACTGGATCATAGTAATTATAGAACATTGAAAGCGATACCATCATTTCAGTATTAATTCTTTTTGTTTGAGTCAAAAAAAACAAAGGAGTTAACCCTTTAGGCGCGTGGCGGGCCATATGCTACTAAGGTTAGGGTGCTCAAATCTACAAAATAGTAATACTGTTTACCATTTGTTTAAAGGCAAAGTAAATCGCTTACTGTTCACGTTATTTGTTTTTATTAAGTCGATTGCTTTACTTTCTACAAAAATGAATTTTGTAATTTTGGAAAAACTTGTCTTGTTGCGATTAACGATTTTTTTTATTTCATTTGTAGTATTATTATTTTACAGTAGTTTTTCAGAGTTTTGGCAGGACATGACAGGAAACGTTTTTAAATACCAGAAAACAAAATATACAAAAAAATACATGTACTATGTATATGTATTTTTCTATGTTGCTATATAAAAAAGTGTGCCGTTAATTTCCAACCTTCAATATTAAAAAAAATAGCAAAATTCAATGACCACATCAAAATATCTAATAACCTTTCGACAAAGTATCCTGTATATTCTAAATGTAATGTATGTATGTAAACCTTTTACGAACTTAATACTCAACAATTTGAGTAATGCACAAAAAATCTAAATTATCATACCACATTAGCACCTTCACTATCTACCGTTTTATGGTCTGTTTATATACCTTTAAAATACGCACATCTGCCAAACAAAGAGCGTTACAAAATCTAATAATTATGAGTGCAGAATAATTATCACTTTAATCCGCAGGCGCGGGGTTATGAACAGATGCGACAGCACCGAGCGGCGCACCGGGCCACTCGCGCGGCCACTGTATCGTTAATAATTGTTTTTTTTTTACATTTTTCTTTTCACTAGCAAAAGCCCCCATTGAGCTTTGTAATTAGCCTGACGTTGATTCTCTCAGTAATTATGGCCCACGCGGACTATGGACAAGGGCTCTTAAATTTGTCGTTTGTTTAATCTTATTTGGCATGAATAGCAAAGAGTACTCAAACAATACGTATTTACACATTTCTTGTCTTGTCTATCCTTCAGCTATTTAAAAATAAACTTGAAAGAGCTTTATTTCAATGCAGTCATATTATTTTATAGTTTGTTTATTTAATGGCGTTCTCAATTACCACGAGCAAGGAAGTTAATTAACTTTATTATAAAGCACCTGTGCCTCTGTGTAGATTTAACTAGTTATATTTTACTTTGAAACTCCATTATTTTCTTTAGATAAATGAGTAGTACCGGGATGACCGAGCATTGTCCGGTATTTTTTGTGGCTAGATTTATCGCCCCCGAAACCTCCTTCATACCAAACTTCATGAAAATCGGCTATTCTGAGGTTTAGATTATATATATATATATATATGTGAAAATGATGCATGCTCTGTTTCTAAGTCTCTCTCTGTCTCTCAGAACGAACTACATAAAAATAACTAGATAACAATGTTGCCTTAAGCTATAATTATTCAAGAAGCAAAGTAAATAAAGACCATCATTTTCATATTTATTTTTTATATTTCTCGTCTCACATTGATGATCAGGATTAACTGCGAAACTACTTAGCTAACCACATTTCGCGATTTTTAAATGTATGTTTTGATAGCGTGCTTAAAACCGGATAGTTAACGTCACGACTAGACCAATAGGAGCTGAACACGATTGAAAAGAGACTCGGACAAAGTTGCATGAGCCACCTAGTTAAAACATATATATATCCATAGAATTTGGAATTTCAAACAGACACTTCAAATTTATTTAGTTGGGTAGTTTTATGAATTCGTCATCATCAGCCTAGCGTAGTTCACTACTGGACGTAGGCCTCTCAAATTATACACCACGTTGTTCAGTCCTCGGCATTTACGTATTAATACTTTGTATCATTTTATCTTTATTATGCACTCACGAATAAATTAAAAGTAGTATAAATAGAATTAACTTTCTATATACTATTGAAAAAAAAACAAGTAGTAACATAACGTCCTTCAAAAACATATTGTCAATTTATGACAAGACTTCGTTAACAAGAAGGCATGCCCATTATTGTAAAAAGCAACTAGCAACTGTCAATTAACCCTTTGTAAATCGTACCGATGCATATTCAAATATTTTGACCCTCACCAAAGGAGTATAATCCACGTTGTTCAACATTCATATTTATTACATCGCGCGTGTAAGCGACTTGTAATAGAATAAAACCATTGTGCCAGAAGGGCCGATTTAACCCTTTCATAGACGCCAAGAGAAACGACTGCTAATGGTCTTATTTTGCCTAATGATGCCCTTGCGAAAGGGTTGTTACTGTTCGGAGATGAAGTGATAAGTTTATATATATGAATTTGTATTTGTTCTTAGGGGATTGTGGGGCATTAGGGGAACAATTAGCTATGGTTATCCAAAAGTTAGCTGCAAAGATGACTTTGATTGCTTGTTAGACAATTACGATCAAATAAAATGTCAGTTTTAAGATTATTTATTTCCCCAGGACGTTTTTCTTTTAAACTTTCAATTTTTAGGTACTAAATATTTTTTAAAACTACGTAAACAAAAATGTCGTAAAGACTAATATTTACTATTATTATGTGAATTAATTAGTATTCCTTGTTGGTTCAGCTGATAGATTTGAATAATGAATATCCAACTTTTTTTGCTAAAAAAAAGTGATTGCATTACATTATCGCCCCTAACCTAATAACAAACAAGCACCCTATTGTTTGGCGTCTGAAAAAATAGCTTAAGGGCTGAAGTATGATAATGATCATTCTTTTTCGACCGCCTGATTACACCTAAATGGTGAAGACAAAAAATATTATTCGGATTAATCTTGCATCCCAATCAGCCGCTATGCAAATATGGCAGCAGATGCATTCGCGCAAGCTCGTGCGGTACTGTAATAACGGTTATATTAATAACCTGTTGTTTTTAACGGCCAGTCTACGAGGATGCTCATAATAAACCTGTAAGATAGTGAAACATTAAAGTAGCTGTATTTTTGTTAATAGTACAGAATGAGTTTGAAAGGTGTTTAATAGATGATTAATTATTTTATTTCGAAATATAATGGATTTTCAAGATAACAAACATCATTATCTGTAAATACTTCACCTAGTTCAGTCACGTACTTAAATGTTTTAAAAACAAAAGCGAAAATCTTAAAATAATCCGGATATGCTATATTTCATTATGCATAAGTGTGTGTATGATGTGTCAATGTTTTGAAAATACTATGCCTAAAGATGTATATATGCCATTTATCAACGGCTTCATATAATACACTGCTGGATATGCTATCTTAGGTTGCGATACAATGCTGACCAGACGGGTTGGTATAAAATTTGTGTTAAGTTTTTCTTTTTTACCCGACCGCGAAAGAAAGAGGGCTTCTCTTTGGCAATCTTTGGCACGTCCTAGGGTTTAAAAGGTCTTGTCGTATTTTTATGTGAGTGTTGTCAATAGATTTGTCTTAGTCGTGAGTGACAGGGTACATCAAAATAATAATAATAAAAAAAAGAATCTTTTCTTTTCAGTTCTTTCTATCTGTTTAGTTCTTTAATTAATTTAATAAAGATGGCAGATGTTGACGCAAAAGTGTTTGTGAAATCTCTTGGAAGAACCCATTTGACGAAGCTGACCACAGTAAGCGGAGAAGTCGTTGCTTCCAAGCTGGCTGTCCTTTCGGAAGTAGAAAGCTTCTATGGCGATTTGTACGCTTCGCATGCATCTCGACCTGATCCCGAAAATGAGGACCCTCGGGCCAAATTAACACGCCACTTCACCGAAGATCTGCCAGAAGTCAGCATTGACGAAATCGAGATGGCT